>ML804539.1:48968-63569 GCA_009831015.1 Picea engelmannii | reverse complement strand
ATTTAGAGGGAAAATATCATTATGCATGTTTTAATAATGTCATTAGGAAAGTGAGCATTTGTATCATTCTATATTCTCAGAGAGAAGGGATGGCTTTGTCAGATAAAGAAGATTTTTTTTTTTAGACTTCGGCAAATTGTTCGCATACCTCTTATGTTGGGACTAGGAATTGTGATATGAATGTTTGTAATGAAAATGAGGTGTCGTATTTTTCAGCTAGTCATAATTTTGATCATAGTGCAAGCAATTGTATTCAACATGTTCCTCATGAAAGTCCTAAATCAGAGGACTTTGAAGGCACCGATGATGAAGAGGAGGAATATGTTGTTGATAAATCTATTCAACAGTTTAATAGTAATGAAAATAATCAAAATATAGGTCAAAGTGGAGACTATGATCAACGTTTAAATGATTGGGATGAAAATTTTCCTCCAAGTGAGAAGTTTCAAGGTACTGATGAAGATTTCCAAGGCACCAATGAAAATGATGGAGAAATTCCCTCAAGTGGAAATTTTAAAAGAAGTGAATATGATTATGACAATGGTGGACACTTTTTCCCGAGTGGGGAATTTAAAGACAACAATATTTGTGATGATGAATTTCCTCCAAGTGAGGATTTTGAAGGTACTGATGAAGATTTTCCTCCAAGTGAGGATTTCCAAGGCACAAATGAGGATGATGAAGAATTCCCCCCAAGTGAGGATTTTTAAAGTAATGATGACTATTATGGAAATGTTGGACGATATTTCTCGAATGAGGAATTTAAAAGAAGCAATGCTGGTGATGACGATTTTCCTCCAAGTGAGGATCTTCAAGGTACCGATGAGGATAGTGAAGATTTTCCTCCAAGTGGGGATTTTCAAGCCAGTAATGAGGATGATGAAGAATATCTCTCAAGTGGAAATTTTCAAAGTAGTGAAGATGATTATTCCATTGGTGGACACTCTTTTTCGAGTGATAAATTAAAAAGAAACAATGTTGATGTTGATTTTCCTCCAAGTGAGGATTTTCAAGATACTGATGAATATTTTCAAGGTACTAAGAAGGATGGTGAAAATTTTCACTCAAGTGGGGATTTTGAAAGCAATGAAGATGATTATGTCAATGGTGGACACAATGTTGATGATGATTTTACTCCAAATGATTATGTTGATGATGATGTTCTGAATCATTAAGCTGCAACAAATCAAGGTGATCAACATTCTCTAGTTCAGTCTCCTGACAATGTTTTGCTTGATACTCCTTGTGGTGATAAGGAAAATCCTTCTAGTGAGGATGATGAAATATTGGAGACATTGCAAAGAAACATTGTGTCTAGGACCAGGATTAGACCTTTTTATATCAATCCAAATCATTCTAGTTATACAAGGTCTAGGAAACAATTTCTCACTAAATCAATTTCCATAAGTGAATTGATTTCAAGTGAATGTTGTCAAAAGAATTGTTTGAAAAGCATGGATTACATGTATGCCTTGAATAAAAGGAAAACATATTTGTCAATGAATAAGAGCATGAAAAATTCATATTTTATGGGGTGCATGATATCCACCAATACAAGATATTATTATCGCATTGGGAATATTTTACTTTGCATAAAGGCTTTCAAAAAAATTCACTCAGTTGGCAATCTTCGTCTATCAAGAATCCAGACAAGGTTGGAAAATATCCTTCATTTTATTCAAAGGTACATCATGGACGAGAGAGTGGGCCATTGAAAAACACTACATTATCATGGATGCTTGATTTCTTTCCCAAACATGGAGAGTGTATGCCAGATAGAGACATAATACATAATCCAGATAATTTCGCAAGGAGGGAAATCTACAACTTGTACAAAGGATGTGTTGAAGGTGTTGAAGGAAATGGTAATTTTACTATATATGCATATTTTACAAGAATATGGAAGAAACGATTCAACAATGTTTGTATTCCTAAGAAGTCAAGGATGGGGATTTGTAGTATATGTTCTACTCTTAAATCAAGAAGAGATAAATATGAAGGGGCAGAAAGAGGTATGCATTTACTATTTTATTATTTTTTAAATTGAATAGTTATCAACTATGAAAACATATGATCAATGTTTTCATTTTATGTCATGTGCAGATTCCATAGTCAAAGCACTTCAAGAACATCGGAATCAATAATCAAGTGAAAGACAAAAGTTGTACAAACATAGGAAGAAGTGCTATGATGCTCCAAACAAATATTTAGGTATGATAATTGATGACATGGACCAGAAGAAAACACTTCTACCACATTTTGTCCGTACACCCAAAAATTTACAGGAAGAGAATTTCATTCAGTTTCACTTGGTTGGTTGTATGGTTTTTAATGGGAAAATGTGTCCAAGGGTTTACTTCACAAGTCCAAATATTCATAATGATGCAAATCTGACCATCACCATAGTTCATCATGTGCTCACTCACTGGTATGAAAATCTTCCTCAAGTTCTCTATCTACAATTGGACAACACTAGTCATGAAAATAAAAATCAAATTGTGTTTGGATATCTAAGCATGCTTGTTGAAATGGGAATCTTTCAAAAGGTGAAAGTTGGTTTCCTTCTTGTTGGACATACTCATGATCATATTGATCAAATGTTCAGTCGTTTTTCAGTAACATTGAAGAGGGAAAATGTTGAAAGTCTACCATCATCAATTGAATGTATTAAGAAAACATACATTCCAAAGCCTACTTTTCATATATTAGAAGAAATTGTTGACATGCGAAGATTTATTCAAGGATTGCATCATGAAGTAAAAAGTATTAGCAGCTTAATGACATTAGCTTCCAACATCAATCTTGTTTCAAAAAAATTGATGAGAAAACACTTATATGGGGAAAGCAGTATTCAATTACTATAGAATGGGGGCCTTCATCAGGTTTATCATTTTTGAAGTTCATTCCAGATCATCCAATATTTGCATCAAAGTTATTATTTTTACAATCAGTTGCTGAAATCCATAATGCACAAAGGCGTAATAGAGATGTAGATTATTTTGAATGCCTAGAAGAAATAAAAAAGTCCATTAAGGATACATATGAGTATTTTGATGTTGTTGATTCTGTTTGGTGGGAGTCTTTTTTCAATAGTCAAAGTGGCATAATTTCAAGCTCAACAAATGAAGATACAATGTTGAAGACTCCATTTCATTGGCCACAAAATATGCCAAATGAATCTGAAGAAAGAAACATTGTTGAAGTTCAACAAGAATCTCAAGGTGCTATTGAGTTTACACAAGCAGAGGAAAGAGAAATGTACATTGGTTCGCGAAGGTCACGTGCACAACATGAAGCCATGGAAGACATTTACAGGGATTCAGTACAAGATATTAAGGAGGGTAGCATGATTGCAGTTTTAGCGATTGAAGATCCACATGGTTATCCATTCTGGATCGGAAAGGTTATAAAGATTGAGAAAGAAAATGATGATGTTATTGCAATTGAAGTGCATTGGTATGAAACAAGTACACACCCATTCAATGGTGTGTACAAGCCAGAGATGGTGGTTGAGAAACATGTCAATAGAAAGAGAAAAAGAAAGGGTTAAAATACAACTCGTCGTCACAATGACCTATTAAAATTAGATGATGTTGGCATACTTGTTTATGACTTCAATTTGACAAAGAGAGGAACTCTTCACTCCAAGACAACAGATATTATCAAGAGGTTGTTGCCACAAGAAATAAATGCAATATGGGAGTCTATTGAACCTGGTCGTATATCTAAAAGGCATTTGACATCTGAAGTGTTGGGCATGCATGTAGACTCAGATGGTGCATTCATCGACAATAGAGAAGAGTATGGATCATCTACATCTTCATCCAATCATTCATCTGAAGACAATGTAGACTCTGATGGTATTTCAGAAACCATGAGTCAATCTGAATAAGTGTATGAAACATTTTATGCATTTTGTATCCATATGATGTTTGTATGGTAACTAGAAATGAGCATTGAACTTACATATGATCTTACATGAAGTTATGAATCTTTTGTTATGTTTTATGAATGATATGTTTTTTATTATGGATAATATAATATAATTTCTTAGCTCATATGTTTTGAATATGGACAATATAACAATATTTTTAAGAAATAATTTATGTTTCATTGAATGTAACTTGTATTTACTTTTTTTTATTATAAGTAAAAAAATTATTAAAAAGTAACGTTGAATTTTTAAAGTATATTGTGATATTTTCATGGAATTATGTATTACCTTTGAGTGATAATAAGATTTAAAAAGTAAACATTTAATAGTTGATTTTATTATTTTGTTTACAGTAATGATGAGTGCTTTTACAACTTTATAAAAATGTGTCATTTTGATACCTCAATTTTAGAATGGGTGCTACCAGATTTGGTGGTTGATTTTGAGGTTTTGGTTTTAATGGTACCAAGTGCTAAAAATACAATTTCAAATGATCTCAAATTTAACATTTTGAAAAGAAAAAAAAAAATCAAAAACATTTTTTTAGGTGTTGATTTTAAGGTTTTTCTGAGCTACTGTCTGAGTTTTGAAGGCCATGTTTGAAAAAGGTTGTAATTTTGACCCCGTTTAAAAAAATGGTGCTACCGTCAGCACCACTTTTTTATTTGGGGGTTGGTTTTAATGTTTTTTATGCAAAAATATGGGTTTTTTGAGCCAGAGTTCTCGTTTTGAGGTCATAGTTCTCATTAAGTCGATAACTATGTTTTTTGAGGATGTGATTATATTTCACAATTTCAAGGTGCATTGCACTTTTGTGATACATGAATTAAAAGAACTATTTTTTAATGAACTCATTTATTTAATGTATGAGTTATTGATAACTTTTCACTAAGTTAGTTGAGTGTTGTAAATTATCTATTTAATGATTCATAAATAAATTTGTTGAGAGTTGTTGGCTACTTATATTAATGACTCATCAATAAGTTAGTTGTTGACTATTCACATTAATGACTTATCAATAAGTTAGTTGATGATTGTATTAAAAGGGGTCTCCTCACTCACATGTATTCATTCATTTATCAATTACTCAAATATTATTACTCAAACTGTAAGTATTATTTACATGGAGATGTCCTCTTCTATATTTTAAGACTTTTAAATTCAATCAACCCTCTAGTGTATAGGTACCTCGCACTGTAGTTTTTTCTCATTGTTTATTTCATAGTAGTCTAAACATGCTACTATTTGGACTTTTTTCTAGTCATATTTTTCCAACCATTTTCATCCAAAATCTAGCTAGAAATTTAGAAAAAATGTTGGAATCACATATATCAATTGTTGAGATTGCATAATCCAGGTGCAATAGGGATTTTTGAGGATGTTGAATCCATTTATGCATTCAAAAACGCAATTTCAGCAATGAAAAAATGCAATTTGACCAAAAAATATATAACCAGATTCCAGTGATGAGTGCTAGAAAAAGTCCAAATTATATAATGTTTAGACTTCTTTGTTTGTTTCTCTTTATGGTTATCTATTGTTGTGGTAGTTCCATTAACTACATGCATCTAGTGCATTGATGTGCACTAACATTATCATGCACAAAAAACAATCAATATTTCTCTCTTGTTTTTTTTCCAAGAAAAAATTACTCGATATATTATTAAATTATATATCATTTACATAGCTGGCTCTGTTGAGCAGAGATTCAGAAGATGTTGGGACCTATCTTGCCCAATCCAAAGATAAACGATCAAAAGAAGAGAAAGTACCCATCGTCGAATAAACTTGCAGCCGCTGTTCAGACAGAGAATACCACCAGCAGAGTAAAGAAGTCTCCAGGATCCGCTTGCCAAAAAAACAATATTTCTCTCTTGTTGCCAAAAAAAAAAAATCCATACCACATTTATATACTAAAAAGTATATAATAACCAACAAAAAAGAATATGCATTCAAACTAGACAATATACTTAGATAGCTTGTCAATTAGATTTATTTAAGGTGGTTGGGAGGATTGTTTGTTACTCTCTCCATCCAAGTTCAATTCTCGCATGTGACATGTTGAGCTCTTAACAAATGTATCATTGCAATGACTTTCAACCATACTAATATTAAACTATTTCTCCTGACAGTAACTATAACAAATAAATGTATACATATTTAAATTTCACATAATCCTTCATTTATTACCATACATGCATTTTCTATATCTCTAAATTAGTTAAATTACAAACAACTATCAAAATCATTCAATAATGTTATTAGAAATTTTTTGTTATCAAAATCATTCAATAATGTTATTAGAAAATTTTTGTTACAAACCTTTATAAAAGATGTAAAAACATATAACTAAAACAACATCATGTAGAGTGATCAAAAGGGGGTGGTGATATGCTCCTTGTTGGAGTTTAATTCTCTCCAAAAGTGTGATATGTTTTATATTTAATGATATTGTTATTTGTTAACCTTTCTTTTTTATAATTTTAGATGTAAATACATTAAAAATTAAAGTGTTTCATATTTCCTTACTATTATACATAAGTAATAATTACTTATTAATTATGAAAAATGATTATTACTTAATAATCAAAATCATTCAATAATGTTATTAGAAAATTTTTGTTACAAACCTTTATAAAAGATGTAAAAACATATAACTAAAACAACATCATGTAGAGTGATCAAAAGGGGGTGGTGATATGCTCCTTGTTGGAGTTTAATTCTCTCCAAAAGTGTGATATGTTTTATATTTAATGATATTGTTATTTGTTAACCTTCCTTTCTTATAATTTTAGATGTAAATACATTAAAAATTAAATATTATACATAAGTAATAATTACTTATTAATTATGAAAAATGATTGATTACTTAATAATAAAGTGATATGTTGTTAATATATTTCATATGTTGTTAGAGTTATATGTATTGTTAATATTTTGTATATGTTATTATTTTTATTTTTTAACTATAAGAATTAGTAATTGGTAGTTTTGATCTGAGCTAGGCTTAAGATCAAATTTATTGATTACTACTATAACCCAAGAGTATATTCAACAAAGTGCAAGTCAAATATAAGAATAACTTGTGATTTAGCAAGGGTTGAGGTGTCTCAAAACCCATCGAAGTGGATCTCTATCTTAGGGGTCATTTACCCTTCTAGCCTTATCACAACGGGTCAACATGTCCACTTTGAGGAAATTGAAGTGGATGGGGAGGATGAAAAACATGTTACCCACCACTCGAGCTATAAACCCGAGACACATATGTTATTATTATTATCATTATTATTTTAATCACGGGAATCAATAATTCATCGGATTGATCTAGGCTAGGCCCGAGATCAATCCTATTGGCTACCACTATAACCCAAGGATATATCCAACAACCCGCAAATCAAATATACCAAACACTTGTGATTTAGCAAGGGTCGAGGCATCCTGAAATCCACCAGTGTGGACCTCTATCACAAAGAGTGTCTACCCTTCTAGCCTTATCACAACAAACCAACATATCCACTTTGAGGGAATTGAACCCAGCTAAAAAAAAATAACAAACATACTACCCAACCACCCAAACTATAAATCCAAAACAAAATATATAAATAATAATAACATATATATTATTATTATTTATAACAAACTCAATAATAAATAGGACATAACATTCTTTATGTTTAAGGGATTGTATGAACTAAAAGGATATGTTTTATTTATTAGCTTTATCGATTTAAATAATAATAATATAATATTGAATGCATTGAATATTAAGATGTCTTTTCATAATATTAGATCTATTTATTGTGGTTGAAAACGTGAATTGATTGAAAATGAGTTTTATGTTTAAGGGATTGTATGAACTAAAAGGATATGTTTTATTTACTAGCTTTATCGATTTAATTAATAATAATATAATATTGAATGCATTGAATATTAAGATGTCTTTTCATAATATTAGATTTATTTATTGTGGTTGAAAACGTGAATTGATTGAAAATGAGTTTTAAATAAGTTTGTGATTAGGTGGTTTATGTTAAAGAGAAGTCCATCTTAAGGATTTGTCTAAGTATAAATACAATGTTTTACACTTGTTATATTATAAGTGTAAACTTATAGAATATTATGAGTGTAGAGTGCATATTATAATGGTAGAGTGACTACTGGTAGATTAAATCTATGTTGTTGATGTGTTAAAATCTAAGTTTCATAGTTATAATAATGTGATTCTTTACATTTTTAAAGTTTATTCACGGTTATATATTATATTATTTTATTTTTGTGTATCTGTATATTATTTATTTTGTATATAAATTATTATTTATTATTAATTTAGTTAAGAGTGGTTAGTTATTTATATTAATGACTTATTAATAAGTTAGTTGAGAGTTATTTATATTAATGATTTATTAATAAGTTAGTTGAGATTTATTTACATTAATGACTCATCAATAAGATACTTCAGTATTGTATTAAAAGAGGTTTTTCCATTTACATGTATTTATTCATTTTAGTATCAATAACTTAAATAGAATTTTTGTTTTTGATATAGGGGAATCAATCACTCGTTGGGATTACTTGGGCAAGGTCCAAGTTCAAATCTAGTTGCTATAAACCCTAGGCTAGTGTAATCAACTCACAAGACAAGATCTAGCAAGAAACTTATGCCCAAGGTAATCTCAACGAGTCATTGATTCCCCAACCCAAGTTCAAATCTAGTTGACTACCACTATAAACCCTAAGCTAGTGTAATCAACCCACAAGACAAGGCATGGCCATAGAGGGAGTCTCACTCTGGGGGATGTCTACCCTTCTAGCCTTATCATAATGGGTGAATATCTCATCAAATATTTGAACCTAGAGGGGAGAGTAAAATATGTAGGTGCCTCAAATTCTTGTCCTTTCTTATTATTCTTATTATTGTTTATTTCTCTTTATGGTTGTCTACTATTGCGTCCAGAGGCGCATTCTACAATCCAGTATTAGGTTGATGTGTGATTATGTGCCTAAATTCAACTTGGAGTTTACATGTGTCACACTTAAATAATAATAATAATAAATTAAGTAAATGAAAATTGTATATGTGGGTTCTAACCTTCTGCTCTAAAAAAGATTAAGAAGAAAGAGTTTGCACCTCGAAAGATTTGTAAAACCAAAATTAAGATAGATCTATACTATATTAATTATAGTAATTCCATTTTTAGTATTGGACTATNAAAAAAAAAAATATGAATATTAAAAACATATAACTAACAAAAATAAACATGCATTTAATCCAAATAATATACATAAATATCCACAAGAAAAAAACAATAATACTAAACAGTTTATTTATGAAGGGCATTTCTATGTCTCCTAATCTTCCATCTCAATCTACCTTCCTTTATGCATTCTCCACTTTATGTTGGTTAATCATTAATGTTATGAGAAACTTTTTTGTGACAAACATTCTTAGAGAATGAAGGTGGTGATATTCATTAATGTTATGAGAAACTTTCTGTGACAAACATTCTTAGCGAATGAATAATGTAGTACTAAAACAATATCATTGGTTAATTAAGATGAGAGGTGGTGATATTCGTACTAAATTCAATTTAATATTAAACTAATAAATATCATATTAATATAATAATAAATATATTAAATTAATAAATATCATATTAATATAATAATAAATATATTAATGTAAATTTTACTTATATGAATTTTAGATTTTTTTTTAAAGTAATGTAAGTTTTATGAAAATAATTATAATATCAATTGGTGTTGACATCTAATCATGTTGTCAAATTAATGAATGATATGGATAAATATCATATTAATATAATAATAAATATATTAATGTAAATTTTACTTATATGAATTTTAGATTTTTTTTAAAGTAATGTAAGTTTTATGAAAATAATTATAATATCAATTGGTGTTGGCATCTAATCATGTTGTCAAATTAATGAATGATATGGATAAAAATGGAAAAAATATATATAAGGTGAAAAATGTTTTGTTTTTTTTTGTTTTTTTTTAATTAATATAGAAAAAGTCTATTCTCGTTAAGGTATTTGTAAATTTTTTGAAATTTTTATTTTTGTTGGTTTTCAATATCAATATATTTTATATATTGTTAATAGTTATCTAGTCTCTGTAATCTAGAAATAATAGTAAGAATGTAATAAAAGTTTTTTTTTCTACATTTTATTCAAAATGTGGAGAATGGAGTGTAGAGTTTCTTTTCTCTTTCTTTTTAAGGTTAAGTTTCTATATTCATGCATCACTACATTCAATGCAGAGTGTAGAGCCAATACTCTGAATCGTTCTTCCCTTATCTACATTTCTACATTCTACATGTAGAATGTAGAGTGCAAAGAGTCTTTTCTCTCTTTCTTCCTATGGTCGAGTTATAGTCACATACAATGTAAAGTGTAGAGCTAAGTTTCTAATTTGTTCTTCCCTTATTTGTATTTCCACATTTCCACATTTTGCATGTGGAATGCAATCATGTTGTTCTTTCTCCTCTTGTTTCTCTTTCTCCACATCGTTGCATCCCATCATCACCGCATGATTTCCTTGAACCATTGTTTGTTCCCCTCACACTTGATATGAGGGATTTCTTTTTGAAAGTTATAAAATGATCAAACACAAATTTAATTTTTTTAGCTTGAGCTAAGAGATATAGAAGGAAATGCTTATTTTTGAAAGTTATAAAAACAATCATGTAAAACTTAATTTTTAGCGTGCACAATTTGTATAGATTTAAACAGATGATTTAAAGTTAAGCATTTAACTTACTCTTTGAGCTACACACATATTTATCTTCACCATTTATCTTTTGTGTGCACAGGGGTAGCATAGTGGCAAAGGTGTGTATTTCTGCAACACAAAGTATTGATACTTCTTAGATAAAATGTGTGTAAGGGGGAGACGACTAGTGGAAAAGGTGTGTATTTTTACAACACAAAGTGTTGATACTTCTTAGATAAAATGTGTGTAAGGGGGAGACAACTGTGGAGGGGGGCCTCAACTTAATGGAGAATTTTGGCCTAGCGAACACACTTGCTTGGTAGAAGGTAAATTGAAAAACCTGCTTTAATTGTTTCAAAAGTATTTTGCATGTTTTAATTTAAGTTTTATGGCACAATAATCAATTTCAAAACCAATCAATTATTAGCAATGAAAACAGATCAAAAGAAGTGTGAAAGCCCCCATCCTATGCATAGTTGAATATCAAACCTTAAAATCTTTATTCATGACATAATTATTTTACTTATTAAACTAATTTAAATCACATGTATTAAATTTTAGTGATTTGTAGAGGGGTTGTAAACACTATCGTTGAAAAAAATTGTAAGCATAATGCATTGAATTAAATACATCATTGAATTACTTTATAAACTTTGGATCGAATTTGTGAAGTTTTGAGCTAGAATTTTTAAACATTAATATGATTATTTAATTAATTTATATTCTCCACTAAATATAACTTCTTAATTAATTAATTATATCATATTCTCCAAACAATTATTAGATTTATCATTTTAACGAATTTATCAATAGACTTGTCACAACATAAAGGCATTAAAGGAAGAAAATTGAACTCCAAAAACATAATAAGACATCTTGTCCTTGGATGGAAAATAATATATTTTGTCCCTTAACATTTCATATATATATAATAAAAGGAAGTTATAACATTTTGTTGTATTTAGAAGAATAAGAGTTGAAGAGGAATATCAATGTGGATTGAAATGTCATTATAGAAAGATACACTACGACATCACATAGATAACAATAAGAAGTTAATGACTTATAATATATGATATCAAAATTGTTAGCAATTTTGGTAATCAACTTAAGGATTTACACTCCAAAGCTAGCTTCTAGATTGATAAAGCTTTTAATGCATGTAATGGTTTATATACCATCTCTATCTCATAATTATTATGTATATAGGATTATTCACAACAGGCCCCTAAGGACAATATCAACACACAAACAAATACAACTCTCAAATAAATGTTGGATTTTGATCTTGTCATCTTGTTACAACAAAACTAATTTCCTCTTAATATAACTTATTATATGTTACTTTCCAACATCCATAAAAGCCTTCTTGCACAATAATATGACCATATCATTCTTAAAACAAGTAAATTGTAAGTATTAACTTTAGATTGACAATAATTATGAGATAATGACAATTTGTGAAATTCTACATTTATTGTATTGCCTTTGGCAGTATATAGCAATGAGTTAGCATTGACTTTCATATTAGTTTTGTGTTGATTTGAAAAATTTGTATCAGTTTTAATGTTGAACATAACAAGTAACAAAAATTATTTTTTTAATATAACAAAAATAGTACTTTTTTAACTCCTCATTGGTCATTAAATTGATAGTCTTATTGCAACCTTTGCATATTTCAAGACCTTGAATTAATGGGGAAGGACAGAATTCCCAACAGAACCCTAAACCGCCATCGAAATTCCTGATGTAAAAAATGGGGTTCTGTGCCTCTAATTTCAGTCTCCGTGCACCATTTTCGGCGACGGAAAAACCGGCACCCATTGAATGAAGTGCATAGAATTCGATTATGGACCAATCCAGGCTTGATTTAAAGCCAAAACAAAGAATTTCTTTTTCCCTATGGAGGCAAAAATAAATCTTAAAAGACCTTACAGACATGCAAGCACAAACAAAATGATCGTGCGACGAAGGGCCCCAGTGACCGTTGGATGTTTAGGCTTGATGGATCAGATTTGATGCCATATCCTATATCGGATCTAGGGTTTTGATTTCCACCTGACAACAATTAGAAAGCAAGTTACGCAATCATTATTCACTTGGCCCAGCGTACGATGCATCCATCTATAGCATGCTGCACTTGTTAAAAAGTGTACTAATACAAATGTTGGTTTTGAAACTCAATACTTTAATATTAACAATAATTAGAAATATATACTTTGTGATTTTTCAATTTTCATTGTTATCTTTGTGATGTCTTTTAATTTATAAATTTCATAAATTTATTATATATTAAATTGTAGTGATTAATGAAATTTTTTTAATTATAAATTTTAACATTTTTCATTTAAATTTATAAGCATTATTTAAGTTGTCCATGTTACACATCTCATCCATATTAAATTATAAACTGCACTTTCCCTTTTTCTCAATGCAAAAAATAAATTTCACATATCCCTTATGCTTTTTGGAATCTCCATTATATTATGACATTTAATTGTTCAAATAAAAAACTTACAAAATAAATGCAATTTTAACAAATATTTTTTCTTTTGGTTTGTTAGTGTTTAATATTTTGTGCTTTGGGTTATTAATGTTTAAGAAAGACTTTAATCCTCTTATCCAAAATTCCACATCTTATTCAAAAGAGTGACACCCACTAAGATTTAATATCCTAAAAAGTGAGAACAAATACTTAACTATTATAAAGAAAGTTTAACAAAATAAAATAATTCTCTTCAATTATTATTTTGATTTAAAAAAACCATTTTTTTTATAAAATATGAGAAAGTAAATAAGATCAATCTCTCAAGGTATGAAGAGTAATTCAGAATAAGTCCAACAAGGTTCCATTTTAAACCGAATCGCACCTTGATTTCAGTTTTTGCTATGAGACAAAAAGTTGCGTCCTTTCTAAACTAAAATAGAGGCTCTAAAATGTACAACTCAATATGAGCTCCACCATAACTAACTTGAGTGAG
Organism: Picea engelmannii; assembly: GCA_009831015.1. NCBI lineage: Eukaryota > Viridiplantae > Streptophyta > Pinopsida > Pinales > Pinaceae > Picea > Picea engelmannii. The sequence continues at coordinate 49,922 of ML804539.1, read as the reverse complement.
CTCCATAACATCTAACCTAACCTTTTTCATAAGCTGTACTATGAAAAGAACACCTAAGAAGTCTAAGTGGTACATTCAGTCTTGTTGTTGTTTCAAGTAAGAAATACAGGAGTCAGGATCTATAATTGGTCTTATATCTTGAATGAGGAATCTATAAAAAGTAAAGCATTATAAATCTATAAGAAGTAATGTGCTTTTCATCCTTATGATATATAGGATAAATCCCTCGACTTATCTAACAAGACTCTATGTGATTAAAGATAGATATTACAAGTTTTTAATAGAGCAACTTATTATGAATAAAATCAATTTTCATTTACAAAGATAATAATTGGTAGTGGATAGTTATTTAATTAGGAAAGTGAGGTTTATCAAGATTTTATATCCCATGTGTTTTAATTTTTTATTTTATGCTTAAAATCATAAGATTCAAATATACCAAAAAAACTTCGATCCAACTTGTGGAAGTCAGGATTGAAAGACACCAAAAACTTTTGAAACAATCAAGAATTGAAAAAAGATTGTGTTTTTAAGTAGAAGTTGGTCCAAATTCTAGTGCAAAATATGAAAGAATAATTATTTTGATAAGACTCAATCTAATATGTGCTTTTAATTAACTAAATAATAAAAATATGTAGGGAAGTTGATCCAAATCCCAATGAAAAACATAAAAAATAAAAAAATATGTGATATATATGTGGGGAAGTTGATTCAAATTCCAATAAACCTGTAAAAAATATGTGTTTTGGTGACAACCACTATATATTCTTAACTAAATAGCTGCTTAAATAAAAATTTCAATCACAAACATACTTAAAAATTGTGCTTTTGGTGGAACTTCAACCCACCATGTACTCTCAATTAAATAATTAATTTGTGAATTTTGTGATGACACTGATCATTCATCTACCCAATTGACTTTTTTACACTGATCATTCCCTCCAAAATTTTACC
>ML804539.1:18466-33434 GCA_009831015.1 Picea engelmannii | reverse complement strand
AATTTTAGTCCAAGCTTCTTCCGGTGTTATATTTTTAAGAGCCTTTGTGGGAGTGCAATTTACTATGTAATTTGCATAGTTGATGGCTTCCGCCCAATACTTTAGACTTAATCCCTTAGATTGGATCATACAATTAGCCATTTATTTTAATGTGCGGTTCTTTCTCTCAACAACACCATTTTGTTATGGTGTATATGGAACAATGTGTTGCATTTAGATTCCCTGTGTAGTGCAGTAACTTGTAAAATGATTGTTCACATATTTACCTCCATTATCTGTTTTTAACCTTTGAATTTGATGTCCAGATTGCTTTTCTACAAGGGCCTTGTAGGCCAAAAACTTCACTCTTAAGTTTTAATAAATAAACCCAAGTACGTCTGGAAAAGTCATCAATGAAAGTTAAGAAATATTTTCACCCAGAAAAAGAAGGAGAAGAAAGTGGACCACACAAATCACTGTGAACAAGCTGCAAAGGACCCGAGGCGTGCCAAGAGGCACGTTTTTCAAAACTGTCCCAATGATGTTTGTTGAGAACACAACTGGCACAAACACCATCTCTGCATGAAACAAGAGGAAGACCAATCACCATCTATTGATTACATAGTTGTTGCAATGAGCGCTAGTTTAGATGACCAAACCGCTCATGCCAAAGTTTGCGCAAGTGATCGCTATGAGCAACAAAAACTAATGGAAAAAATGATGACCCAAAGTTGTCAAATTTGTACAACCTGGTAATATCATCAACAATTCTAGTTGCAAGAACATGCTTAGGATCTTTTAGATCCTTGATTACAACTTTGTGAGGTGAAAACTCTACGATTTTACCTTCACCTGAATGAGTGATTTGATATACTGATAAAAGGTTACAAGAAAGACTTGGAACACATAATACAACATTGAAATGACCATTTTCTACTTGAACTGTTCTAGATCCTTCAACACTAAGAGATCTATCATCACCAACAAATATTTTCTTGGTGTTACATTCATTTAGAGTAGAAAATAAGGCGCTATCCTTAGCCATATGATAGGATGCTCCAAAATCAATAAGCCACTCATTAGAAGTAGAAGTAGAAGTAGAATTTGTATTGAAGGAGAAACTAGAAGCAGAAAGTGCATGTCCATGAGAATAAGAAGAAGAAATAGAATCAATACTGATGTTGTGCTTCTTCATCACTACTTCTAAAGCTGTCATCTTCTTAAAACATTTGGACTCATCATGACCATCTTTATCACAAAAGTTGCAATGTCTGTTAGTATTCTTATTTCATATTTTTCTCCTTTGTCTCAATTAGGAGCAAAAGTTATCTGAGTGGGTTTGGTACCCTTACATTGCTTGTTGTTGTGTCGAGGATGTTGCTTCTTGGGATTTTTGGGTTTATCTTTTTGATGGACAACTAAGGCTTTGTTGGAGGTACCTGCAGTGCTAATCACTCCAAGTTGTACTAGCTTATCTTGCTCTCTAATCAAAGCATCACAAAAGTTCTCAAGACTGGGTTTTGATAAGCTTTCCCTAGAGCCTCTTGTGTGGCATAAAAGGTAGATACAAACACAAAATATGCACTACCTAGCTTAGAAAGAATAAGATAAATGAAACGATCTTCGTCTATCTTTATCTTACATTCTTCACATAAAGTTCTGAGTGTTTTAAACTTAGATAGATAGTCTTCAATGCAAGAAAAATCACTTGGACTTGAAGTTAGTACTTGATTTTCTAACTGTTGTGCTTGAATAATATTGTGTTTATCAAACACATATCCAATCTTTTCCCAAGCTTCTTTGGGTTTATCAATTGATTGAAGGTGGAACCTTAAATCAGGAGAGATGGACATTTTGATTAATCCACGTGCTTCGTCATTCCTATTATCCCATTTGGATTTCTTATCAGCATNAGTGGGTGTTGTTTCCTTTCCCAAGATAATCTGGTACAAGTCTTTACTTCTTAATAAATCCTCCATATGGGATTTCCATTGGAAGTAGTTGGTGCTAGTAAGTAAGAGATTATTTGTAGAATCCATATTAAATATGTAGATAATACATATTTAAAAACTGAAACTGATGATGTGAATGGAAAGAGGTCGAAAATTTATGCGGTTTTTAAAAAAACGACATTGAAAACGGACTTCAGATGTGAGAGTTATGTCATTTTAAAAAAAGGCATAAATGGTAACCAAAGGACCACGTGGTAGTGTAAGTTGTTTTATGAAGTGATCCATTTTTGTAAAGAGAAGTGGAGCTCACTTTTACACAGAAAAGCTTCATGCAAAATAAATAACTCTAAAATAAAATATTAAATCTACTTATAGTGATTCACTTTTATACTTAAAGTAAAATACGCTTTACAATTTTAGCATGAACTTTTTCAAAAAAAAATAACAAAAGAGAGACTTGAACTCAAGACCTCTTACTTAATAAGACAAATTTTAACCAAATCGTCCAACAAAACATATTGTAATGTTCAGAAGGAGGATTGTTGTTGTTGAAGACGGTCTTGGAAAGCATGCTAAAAAAGCACTATTTTCACACAAGAATTTTTTTTTTCTTTTCAATGACAACAAGGGTTAGATCTTGGTTAGCTTACCCGGAAGATGCACGTTTTCCTATCTGTTTTTTTATTTTCCGAGATCACACAGGGCGCAGGGAAAAGAGCATACGCAGATCTAAAAGAGTAGCAACCTGGAGATAAAAAAATACAAAACCAAAATACTTCTCTGCAAAAAAAATTTAAAATGTGTATTCAAACTTTATACCTCTGGATCTGACTGTAATGGTCGTATCTTGGGAAAACGGAAACTTTTTCGAGTGAAAAGAAAAGTGTTACTAAATGAAATGAGTGCTCTGGACGCAATGGAACAGTCCCCTCAGTCCATAAATGTACATAAATGACAGAAAATGGAGATGAGGCAACTCGGCTTCACGATATTGATCTACAACAGGAGCGGGTCTTCAAACAGGCTCTGATACCATGTTTGGAAACACAGGTATTCCAACAAAGGACGAACACCTTTAGTAACCACTCACATAACCAGATCAAATATCAACACACCAATGTTTTCACTGTTAACGTTTATGCCATTATTATAGTTCTTTGCATTTCAATAGATAAGAGCAACATAAGAACAAGATCACTGAGAAATACACATTCACAAGAGACACATCATTTATCCTGGGAAACCCTCTAGGGGAAGAAAACCCAGCAAAAACTTCCTTATCATAAATTGTTAATACAATGTTCAAGAGATAACTCAAACCAATACAGATAGTCCTCTCCAAAAGATGTGCCACTCTTCTCATTCTCTCTCACTGGTAAGTTGTAGCTTGCCTCTTAAGAATGAGCAAGTGTGTTGTGTGATAAAGTGAGGCGCTACCCTCTCTATATATATACAAGACTGGCACGTGTGAAGGGTCTTCACTGGCAGGGCCAACCTCTCACTCTGGGTGGGTAAACCCACCTTTAATTTAATTCCGGGTCTCAATAATAACTGATGGGGCCGACTTTTTATTCTGCCTATTACAATTGTTCATTGACCAATCTGCAAAAGGGGATTTGGTCCTAATACAATTACCGGCATGATTAATCCACAATGGGGATTAATCCTATGAATACAATAACAATAAGAATAAGAATACTCTTTGCAGTTACATTATTTCAACATTCACGTGGTAAAACCCCTACGGGGAAACATCCACAACCCCAGCCAACGCGACCACTTGAAGCAGTTTATTAATGCAAAGAAAAAAATTACAGAGAGATTTTACAAGAGAGTTTCTCACAATCGATCATCGGCAAATGACCCTCCATGCTCTTTAAATAGGGATCATGGACCAATCGGGTGTTAAGCCATGGATCAATGGACATTAAGATCGAGGAGAGTATGAACCATTGAATCACTCTATGTCGGGAACATATCATGACCGCCGGATTTCCTAACTACAAATGAATACTAATGCATATTAAAGAAACACACTTTTACCTAACAACACAATAGACCAAGTAGATTTTAACTAAATCCTAAGTGTCTAAATATCCTAACACTTTTCTCCTGCCATGAGAGGTTGCTTGGGCGTGCGAGAGCTTTTGTCCTCAAGAGAAACAAGCTCGAGACCCAACTCTTTGTACTCCGACCTCATTGGGAACATGCATTAAGACGACATGGACCAGACCATTATGATACCAATGATCCATATTTTATGACCAGAAAAAAATGACTACAGATTATTAACAGGTGCTTAACACAAAATAATAGAGATACAGTAAAACTGGTTTTTTATTCAATAAGGAAATAAGCTGAAACTGTAAAATGCAGCGGAAACAAGCTTGTTGGAATGGTGGCGGCTTATCTCTAAGAAGAGATGTGACGGTTGTGCTCATTCAAAAGAAGATGATTACAATGAGGCTCTAAAGGCCTTTTTACAATAAACAGGAATGCAAAAAACCCTAGACATCCAAAAACCTAACCCTAGGAGATGAAGTGTCAAAAGTCATGTAGGCTATGTCTGGGTAAGTTAGTACATCAACTTCTCGGGATCGTAACTTTTGCATACGATCTTCGTTTTAGGCGTATGATAGCCCGTTGGAAAGGTATCGTCGAGGAGATTCATTTTGGGGGACCAATGATGCCTTTGTATATCATTCAGAAGCTCAATCCCGAAAAAACCTTCATTTAGGCCTTCAAAATGGCCCCGAAAGTTAAAACTGCTAAAAATAGTAAATTGTCAAAATTGTCAGAAAACTGTTTTGAGACAGTTGGAAAAGATGGGTGGCTACCGATATCCACCTAGATCAAAAATCCCAACTAACACAATCATACATCTTTTTCAGATCCAAATTTAGAAGCAGAGCTTGTAGTTTTTTGGTCTTAATGTTGTGAATACATTCATGTGTCGTCCCGACCGCATCCAAGATTTGTCTACCCTTCAAGAAACCCAATTGTTCCACTAAAAATTCCCTCGATAGAATGGGTTTAATTCTATTATAAATCACTTTGGAGATCAGTTTATAACATAGATTACAAAGGGAAATGGGTCCATAGTTCCCAAAAGTCCGCAGAGAGTTTTCCTTGGGAATTAATGTCAAGAAAGTCGAGTTTAAGGATTTTTTAATCTCCCCTCTGGTTCTAGATTTTTCAACCATATCTAAAAGATCGTCTCCAACCACATCAAAGAAAAGAGTAAAGAAATCCACTGTCCAACCGTCTGTACCTGGTCTTTTGTCTTTTGCAAAATTACTTAAAATATCCCAGATCTCCTGCTTAGTAACAACTCTGTCAATAACAACATTATCGTCTGTAGTCACAAATCGGTTAAAAATTCTTGCTAAATTTGCTTGGTCCACTGGTGCCCGAGAATCATCAATAACATAAAGCTTCTTAAAATATCTGGTAGCCTCTCCTTTAATCTCCTCCTGGCCTCTGAATATCTAACCTATTTCATCTCCTATCTCCCATATATGCTTCTGGTTTCTTCTCGCACTAGCAAATTTGTGGAAGAATTTTGTGTTACGATCTCCGCATTTTAACCAAGTAGCGCAACTCTTTTGTCGCCAATACTCCTCAAATTTTAGGATCTCATTACGCTCTGCTTCTAACAGTTTCAGATGAGATTCCATAATGGAGTCCAAACCATCCCTCGGCATACCCAAATATCCTCGATTGATATCTTCCTCCAATATTTCCAGCTTACGAAGTTTTTCTTTCTGATTGTGCCTCACCCAAGATTTGATGCGAGCCTTTAAAGTTTTTAATTTCCAAACGATTATATGTTGGATATCTGACTCCTCCATGAAAGCACCATTGTGCCAAACTTCATTCAATATCACAGTAAACTCATTCTCCACTAGCCACATTGGATTTAGTTTGAATGGATAGGCCACCCGAACCTGATTGAAATCTAGATGAGATATCATCGTTGCATGATCAGAAATATAGGGGATCTCAACCAATGAGCGATAGCACCCCACCTCCTTCAATAGACTTTTTGAAACCAGGGTATGATCCAACCTTTTTGCAATACCTGTGTCACTAGCTCTACCATTCCTCCAGGTAGGAATCAAGATATTTGGAGCTAAGTCAACCAGAGAGTGGTCCTTGATCATATTTAGAAAATAACCTACATGTCGGTCCATATTAGAAGCTAGTCCCCAAACCTCATCAGCACCAGTAGTGAATCAAAATAAAAGTCTGTCGTTAAAATCAAAGTAGATCTCCTGCAAGGATCAAGTTTTTAACATCTAACAATCTAGATGATAGCAGTCGATCCCAAAATAAAAGTCTGTCGTTACAAGGACCATACACATTTAGAAAATTTACATATATGTTATTTCCTAGGGTAATGCTTGTAAGTAATATGCCACCTGCACAAAGAGATGGGACCAAGGTAAACTTATTTGGGTCCCAAGTCACCAAGACGCCCCCCGAGGTGCCTACCGAACTGACAGTACACATATGCCAAGTAGGAGCAAGTTTATGCATAAACAGTCGAGCCTTTTCCTCTGAAACCAATGTCTCTTGTAAAAATATAATATTAGGATAGACTTTAGTGAGTAATCTACAGACGGAAGCAGTTTTTAGGGATCCTCCCACCCCTCTAACATTTAAGGTGAGTAGGATCATATTTTAGCACGTGCAAGGGATTTTAATCCTCTAAGCGCCCCAGAATAAAAAACAATAGAAATAGACCGGTCTTTCTTACCATAACTTTCAATAGATTTCTTCCATGCACTCCTTGTCCTAATAGGTGAGGTCTCAAAACCCAGGCCTCTAGACCAATCATAACTGGTCCCATCCACCCCATTACCAATATCCAGTGTGAAGGTCAAGTCATTCTGTAAAGGTGGTTGAACAACGAAAATACCTTGGAATGTGACAAGTTGAACGGAAACCCCCGCCTCTTGTGGAAATGACACCATATTTTCTAGTGTCTCCACCAGAGTACCATCATCCGAGTCCTCCTCTCAAAAACTCGAGAGTATGACTGGTTTTTTTTCCCCTCCCGCCCCCCCCCCCTCTACGGGACAGGCCTCCAAGAAAACAGAACACCCATCTGAAGGATGACCCGTCTTTTGTAATACATTTGAAAGAGGAACCGACATTTTATATCCCTCCCAGGAATGTTTACTAACAGGGTCTTCCGTTTGTGTCATGGTCCCCAGGTGGTTTAGAGTGTCAAAACCCCTCCCCATAGGGTCAACCTTTGAAGTCTGACCAATAGAAAAGGGAAAAATTGTTTGTCCGGACACCGAACAAGAAGCATCTAGAAAATTATTTTCTAGAGAAGTCGGAGAATGAAACAACAAAGGACAGAAAGACCTGAGCTTACCTGAAAGTGAGTCGGAGTCCACTAAAGGTGGTGAGTCCTGCGTCTCGAACAAAGGATAATCCCAATCAATGGAATCCACAGCAAGCAACTCACATCTAGGAAACTTCTGAAGGCAAGAATATTCCGACTCTTCCTCATCCAACAGACCCAGACAGGTATTTTTAAGATGTCCAGTCTTACGACACCTCTTGCAGCGAAAGGGTAATCCCAGATAGTCAAACCTTTGTGAAAACAGTTGGTCCCTCCACTGAATCTCGAGTGTCTCTAGAAAACCCGAGTGTAAATCCACCTCAACTAGAACACGTCCCAGCTTCCTATCGGGATCACCTAGTGCTTTCTCATCCACACCAATGAAATGACCTAAGGTATTACCTATCGCCATGAGTGCTTTAGGATTCCAAAAATTGAGCGGAAGACTAGCCAGGAGAACCCAAATATGTCTGAACTGGAAGTATTCCTATGCAAGGTCTAACGAAAGCCACCATCGCTTTAACATGATGTTATCTCCATTGTATGGCCAAAACCCCTCAATTATCTTTGCAGTGTCTTCCAGAGAGTGGAAATTAAACCCAAACCAACCCCACAGGAGGTAAAAAACTGTTGGAACATAGCCCAAAATAGGAAACCAATGGGTTTTTACCCAGCTAAAGAGTGGTGTTGTACAGTGACAACAATACAAAAACCTCCCAACTAATGCATTCAGAGCAAGACTAGTCACTTCCTCCAACCCAAGATCATCTCCCAGGACCATTTCTTTCTGGTCGAGTTTGGAAGCCACACTTTACAAGCATTCAGTCTCCGTCGACTCAAATTTGTACGATTTCTAGCAGTATAACCAATATCCTGGGAAGAAACACCCTCTAGACACTGACGAGAACCAGAAACCAACTTACAAACATCTGTAGCTCGCACACAGTGATCCGTCGAGGTTACAAATGGCAAAGGCACCTTATGAGTGTTGGGAGAAAGAGCCAACTGTGGTGTCGATTTCAAAGGTAATAAACCTTCATTGGTGCGAAAATCTGTGGGGAAATGTGAAGGGTCAGGGTCAAATAAACCCGCCCTCTCCCATGCCTCCTCGTCAGCCGCACTCATAAGTGCGTTGACGGCCTCCTCCATCATACCTAGCAACCCATAGTTATGAATCTCGAGAGAGAGGACCAAGAATAAGCCACAAGTCCATTAACTGGAAGGATCAAAGTTATTACAATTATTGCAAGCCAGAAGTGGAGGACAAAGTGAGTTAATACACTGTCAAATCCAGGTCTCCAAGTGTGTTTCCAACTACAAATCCACCAAACTGTGACAAATAACCCACCGAAAAGGAGGAATCTCCTTCCTAAACTAACCCCAACTACTACACTAAACATATACAGTCAGTCATCTAATATTATCCCGCCCCCCCCCAAAGCCTGAGTGTCTTTCACAAAGTCACGAAACACCTGAGGAAAATCCAGCTAAAAACAACGCTACAAACCCAAAGTAACATCTTAAAACCGCTAAAACCAACACTAGTATAATTTAATAGATAAGAATACAGTGTAGTATCCTTGTCGTCCGATAAAGACCCTCGCACCATTGAAGGCGAGCTCAAGTGAGTTGCAGGTTTCAAAAAATCATCTTCCCCAGAAAACAAATTGCTTACCAAATCATTATTATCTAAATCAAAGGGAATGTTTGTCCTTTTTGGATTGATCCTAACTAATTTCATACATATTAAAGGAAATATTTTTATTAATCTTTAGATTAAAGGGAGGGTTATTGTTAAATTGTTCATAACTAATTTTGTACCTATGATTGCAATATTAAAGCAATTAATGGACATTGTAAAATAGGAATGAAATAGGAAAGTCAAATATTGATCATAGCTTATTTAGCACACATCTAAAATGAATATAAATAATGCAAAATAAATTTTGTAATATTAAAATTGCAACAACACAATATCATTTATATAGTATAAGTGAGCAAGAGTTTTCATTTTTCAATAATAATATTTTCTTAAATTTGTTTTAGAGATAAGGAAGGGATATTATAATTATTTCATTTTATAACAATGTTAAGCAAAGTGTCAAATTGAACACAATTTGTTATTTGTGAAGGATTTGGACAAAATGTATGTAATCTAGTTCAAAGTGTGGCAATACTTCAAATGAATCTTGGAGCAATTGTCAAACACAATGTTGACAATGAACACATTTGTTGTTTGTGAAGGATTTGGGCAAAATGTATGTAATCTAGTTCAAATTGTGGCAATACTTCAAATGAATCTTGGAGCAATTGTCAAATACAATGTTGACAATGCCTTAACCATGACATGCTCCAAATGGATGCACTTACCTTGGATCAATTGTCAGATACAACCAAATGGATGAACTTATCTTGAAGCAATTGTCAAATACAATGTTGACAATGCCTTGACCATGAAATGCATAGAAGCTCTTCACAAAGAGTAATTTTTTAGCATTGTAATGAACCTCAAAATTTTAACAAAAATCTCTCCAAATTTGACAAAGTAAACAAAGATTCCACAAATTAGCTAAGCAATTAGAGATAAAGACCCAATTTTACAATCTTGTTATATGCTTGCAAAGTTAGCATCCCACAATGTTTCTATATCTCACTTGGGAAGGGTTCTCCAAAGACAACTAAATAGTTTGGGTTCCTTTTGTGATTCTCATGCTCTTAAGGAAAAATTGAAAAATATAACAATTGCGGTGCTCAACATCTCCAAGCAAGAGGTGAATCAAGTGATTCTCACCTACAAAAGTGAGAGAGTTGATGACCAAACTATAATGTATTTGGGAGTACTATTTTTTGGACCACACTTTGGTTTGACATGAGAAGAGTCTAATTGAGCAAGGGTTATGTGACTCTCACCACCCTTGAGAAGGAATGCTTCCAACTTCAATTTCATACATCCAGACAAAGTTATGCCTCTTTCACTCATTGATCACACCTACTCTCCTATATGGGTCAAATATTTTGAGACTATACCTTCGACCAACATATCATAATCAGATAGACGAGGTACTTAAATTCGTGTTGTCCAAGCACATTCAAGCTAAGAGATCAATTCCTTCGGCTATCGTTCTTACAAATTTGGTGTAACTGTCACATTTATTGTTTCAATGATATTTGAGGTGGTGACAAGGATACATAAGCTCAGGGGAGTGGCCAAATCCCAGTTTGGTTGCCTAAGGTATCCCTATCTAACACTCATTTCCTCTATGTCGTAGGCCAAACACGAGGTAGACTCTTGGTAGTATGATATAACATCTTTCTTTATTTGTCTAGTTGATCTCGGTATGGATAGGCCACCTCTACATATTCTTTGTAGATGCTCCAGAGCTTTTTAAAAGAGAGGTAGACAAGGAAATTTGAGTTGAAATCTATAAAACCTACCTTCAGTTCATGTGGTTGGAGCCCAAAGAACACCTTTTCACAAAACTCCATCACTACTCTAGTTTATTTCTTCACTTTATGGATGGATTCATCAAGCCTTTTGGGTACACCAAAGCATAGTGGCCTTGTAGTTACTAGTATGAGACCTCCTCTAGCACAACACAAAATCTATTTGCATCGATTTTGCATTAATACAAGCCACCATATATGCTAGAAGCATTGCATTTGTCAAATTTGTTCTTTAGAGTGTGAGACTGCAAAGCAATTTGTATTGACATGCCCCCCCACCCAGTGTGATATAAGAGGTTTGTTATATTGTATCTACGGAGATTCACATGCCTCCCTCCAAGCATTCATGGCTTTTGAGGACCAAAGCCACTTAATTATTTTCTTCTATAGGGTGTTCAAATTGTGTCAATGACTTTTTGAAGAAAAATTGTCCAGAGTGTCCTACACTACTTGATTTCTTTCTTTTTCTAAACTTTTCACAGCCTGAGTAGGTAGAGCCCACTAACTAATAACTTTAGCTCAAGTGGTAGATCTACAAGACATTACTGAACCATGGATACCATTGGCCTTACACACATTACACACTTTTTTGTATCCTTGAAAGTTAGAAATATTCCTCTAATGCAACAAGATTATTTTCTTTCTATGAGACTTTCTTCTTCATAAGTCTCATTGATATTCCCTATTTTGATGATAAAGAGCTTCATTTTATTGGGGGTTTCTTATCTTAAACTAACGTTTCTTGTTTCCATGTAATTCATAGGATATGCATTTGTAATCCCTATATCATTTATTATTTTAATATTTCATAAACATTAATATATATATTATATCAATAAATTTGCTCATAAATAAATCACATAATCATCATAAACTATAAACCAAACTATATCAACCCTATCCCCATTCTAAAAAATATGATTACACCCCAAATAACACTTAAATTCCATTTAACCAAGCAAATGAGGACATAAATTCTATTTTTTTTCAAAGAAATATAACAAAGGATGTAAGGGAATACTTTCTCACTTATCCTTCTCAATGAACACAATTCATAGCAAACTTTTATGATGACCAATTTAAGCTACGTTGTTCTCTTGAATATAAGTATAAGATGCACTCTTTGTTGTATTAAGCTTGCAAAGTATAGGAGTTTCCAAGATAAGTCTCTCCAAAGTGATAACATGTAAGAGGAAGTTGAATACCTCTACACATGCAATACAACTCACATACACAAGATTAGCATTGATTTTAAAAATACATTGTAACAAGCAATGAATAGAAACAAGGGAAATAGCTGCGAAGCAGCTAGTCCCTACCTCTGGCTCATTGAAAAATTCGAATAACTGTTTTTTAATATTGTACTTGTTTCTTAATATTATACTTGTTTCACATATTATCAATTAGTTGGATATTGGTTGCGTCAACATTAAGTGTTACGTATACAAGAATGTTCTTTCTTTTTGAACTCTTTAGATCTTCTAGGGGAAAAATTGGTAGGTCGAGATTGCAAGTCTAGATAATGTCCGTTACTTCGACATGGATATTGGATTTCCTGAAGAGTTTGAGTTCAATATTGATCTATCCATTAGCATTTAAGCTAGCATTGGAACCAGTCCCATATCCAGATAAAGATCTATTAGCGGCTTCCCCTCGCCCGATCGAGGAGCAGTTCCCGTGGATAATGTCCCAGACCCTTCATGTGAAGTTCTCATGCCAGGTGACCTTATTTACTCAGCAATGGAATTGGGAGCATAGGTAGAAAAGTCACCCGCGAAGGAAAAGACAGTCTTGGCTTTTCAAACACGATTGATCTAATTACTCCTGCAGACAAATTGTTCTACAAGGGACAACTGCTTCCTTTGTGTATTCAGATGGTGCAAAATATAGAATCCTTCACAGAATCTGAGTCCAGGCTGCTTTGGATTCTGTAAATTCAGAATCTAGTATCCTTCACAGGATCGGAGTCCAGGCCGCTTCGGATTTTGTGAATTTAGAGAGCTTCTGGAGTAAGGATTCCACTAACTCTGATAATAGTTTCAATACTACTAAAAAAAATAGCGCTAATACTGGCATCAAGGAGAAATCTATAGAAGCACTCCCCTCTATAATATATGGCAAATCAAAACCACATCTTGAAATGGAGTGCGCTATCTGTTTGGCGGAATTCGCAGAAGGTGAAGGTGTGAGAGTGTTTCCAAGCTACAACCATGGCTTCCACATGGAATGTGTAGACAAATGGCTTTGATCTCACTCTTCATGCCCTACCTGTAGGAATTATCTTCTTGATCTTGGTTGTACAAAAGTGGCAAACCACATTTCGCCCAGGAAATGCAGATTCATCGACCGAGAGCTTCTCGGGAATCTAGAAAAATAATCGATTTTGAGTGCGGGGTTATGCGATAGGAATGTCCTTCTCCAGATAAGTATATGGAGGGAAAGGTGCCATTACTAAAATTCTTTGAAGACGACATTGTACCGCCACCAGGAAAGTTGTGCTAATGAATTCTTACTTTGAGTTGAAAATAGGGAAAGTAAGATAGAAATATATGGAAGGTTAAATTCACAACACACAAATGTTCTACCATTTTTCTAGGTCATGGGGCGGTCTATCTCGAGATTCAGTTTCATCCCTCGGTTGATTTACACCATAGATGTACCCTACACCGATTTCCTGAACCGAGCACAAGTGGAGGAGTCAAACTTGTTTTCTCGCAGCCTCTGGGACGTCCTACATCCATAGCTAAACATGTTTGTCCCACGACGCCAGATTCAACGTTTCACCACTTCTCTGCTCAAAATCATGTCTTTGGACACTGTGAAGAGCCCAATACTCATCTACCTTGTGAATAGAAGCAAGTATAGACTGTTAGACCTCTACCTCTATGCGTATACATCTAACAATTTATAAAGGAATATACTACCATTAATATGTTTCACACTAAGTGCTTATTGTTTGCCTCCATATTGACAGGTTAATTAACCATGATGCAAGTGGAATACAGACATGTCTGCAGTAATACCCAAGGACAAAGACGAGATATTTTATGCATTGGAAGTAATACTTGAGGACAAAGACAAGATATTGTATGCAGTGGATGTGCTTCAATCCGCCCACCAACTATGCTTGGTCGGGTGTTCCTACTTGAATGAAGAGACTTCGCTGCAAATCTTCCTTGTGTCATACAACAAGAAAATTATCGGACTCCTCAGGAATCCCCTCTGGTATGTTTGTCTTTATATTGCTTGGAAGCACATCGTTTCTAAAATTATAGATACACCTCCATCCAACGTTTGAGGCGGTGGCTAGGTGGAGATGAGGAGGTGGAAAGGGTATGAGAATCATGTTAGGAGAAGGAAAGAGGTGGTGAGACGTGAGCAACATGTTAGGAGGTGGCGAGAGACTAAAAAAACTTATTTATAAATTCTGACAATTAATGAAAACAAATAACGTACACCAGGGTATTAATGTCCCATCATAGAGCATTGGATCAATAAGGAATTTTATTTAAATGATTTGTTTTTAACGATAAATAAATTTAATAGTGAGTTTTCAAAAAACTTTATGAAAATATGTAAGAAACATACAAATTGCACCAATTAATGTAGCAGATCACACAATTTAATACCCGTAAACCATCGAGGTGATTTCTATAGTTCCTTAGCCAAAGGTAGGGACTAACACAGTAAGAGAGCACATGAAAGCATAACTAATATGGTACAATCATGTACCTTAGGAGCGCATTAACTTTTCACTTGTAGGTTTTCTCTCTCTCCATGTTACTCACTTAATCATAGTTAGGTGTTGTATTTATAGTTGAGGATTAAGGAATATTTCATTTAATGTTTCATTTATGAGATAAATATTTGACCAAGAAGTTGAAGGTCATTTCTACATAAGAGATGATATAGGTATAAATAAACAATAAATATTTAATACTCCTTTTTAATTTTTATTTAAGAAATTATAGATTTGTCATCATTGATCTTTCATAGATGGTTCCAAGTGATGTTTAACTTCAATACATTTATTCACACCAGTGTGGTTCATACATGTATTTCGGAACCCATAATCATTATCAATGTATTGTCTCATACATCCCAAGGATTTTCATTATTTTTCTATGACTAGATGGTTTCTCCCATACTCCTTATCGCATAATGGAGAATCAAGGTTCGTACACATTGATTTAGTGCCCTATATTTAGTTGAAGACTCTAAACATGTGTGGTTCTTT
>ML804539.1:0-18366 GCA_009831015.1 Picea engelmannii | reverse complement strand
TTTACGAAAGATTAAAATAATAAATGATATAGGAAGTACAAATGCATATCCTATGAATTACATGGAAACAAGAAATGTTAGTTTAAGATAAGAAACCTATAATGTTCCTGACTTGGCTAGTCTAGGAAACACTGCTAATGTGTCTGTAGGATCAAAGGTTTGCAACATATAAATGATCATACAAATAATAAACGCGACAAAGGACTGCAAAGTTGTATTATGATATCTCCGTGGATTACAAAATGGTCGAATGCAACTGAATAAAATGAGAATACTCGACTAGATGAATAGACAAAGGATCTTAGCTGGAATACAAATAACCAACTGCGGATGAATAAAATAACAACACTCGGCTAGATCAAAAGACAAAAGGATATTATCCGGAATACAAATAAGTAACTAAAAGATAATACTCGGAATATGGGAGCACTGTGGAATCAATGAAGAATGATGGAAGACCTGGATGATATTCCCTGTGACTAGGGTGTGTCTTTCAACACCGAAATCAGCCAACTGGTGTCTTCCTCCTGGAATACACTGAACTATCTCTCCTGAGATGCACCTCTTCTCCTCAATGACAAGTCATAATCTGCATAATGATGAATTAGGTCGCTGACCCTTCCTTTATAGATTTCCAAAACCCTAAATCATGTTGAAACCCTAATTCACTATTGACTTCCAAAACCCTAAATCATTGCTGAAACCCTAATTCACTGTTGACTTCTATTTTTAGCTCATAATGACTTAAAAGCGCTTTTAACCCTTTTTTGCTCAATGTCACTTTTCGAATATAACACCTGTGACTGGAGTGACCTCTAGTAACCCTGTTTACCCCTCTTTGGCCCTGGCTATAGTCTAACGGGGCGATTTAGAACATCAAGCCTCCTCTCTAGAGATCCTATTTGGAAAGGGACATTATAGTCCTCCCTTCTCAGGATTGCTTTTCTTCAAGCAATACCAGTCTAGGGTGCTGCAACATCTGCTCACTCTCCCAAGTAGCGTCCTCTACTAGAAGCCCTCTCCATCTGATCAAACACTCTTTGATGACCCTGCTCCTCAGTTTTCATTCCCGGAATTCCAAAACCTTCTCTGGAACTAACTCCAACTATCCCTCCTCGTGCAACGGGGCAAGCTCCTCTGATGTGCTAATGGATTGTCCCACTACCTTTTTGAGGCAAGACACGTGGAACACATTATGAATCTTTCTCCCCTCTGGAAGCTCTAGCTCGTAAGCAACCTCGCCTACTCGACGCATGATCCTGTAAGGACCATAAAATTTGGGTTTGAGCTTCTCGACCCCACTCTTCTTCAGAGATGACTGTCTATAGGGTTGGAGTCTCAAGAAAACCAAATCTCCAACCTCAAATATGCGCTCTATCCTCTACCTATCCGCACTTATCTTATGTCGGTTTTGCGCCATCTGCAGGTTCTCTTTCAACAAATTGAGGATCTCCTTACTCTCTATGATCCAATCCTTGGCCTTGGGAGCTCTGCTCTCCCCGAAGACCAAGTCTACCAAAGTGGGAGCATCATATCCGTACAATGCTCGGAAGGGTGTCATACCAATGGACATGTGGAAGGTGGTGTTGTAGCAGTGTTCTCCTAAATGTAACCACTTTAACCACGTTCTCTGTTGTCCTCCTACATAGTTCCTCAAATACCCTTCAACCCACTTGTTGACAATATCGGTCTTCCCATCTATCTGAGGGTGATAGCTGGTGCTAGGTGTCAACTCTGTCCCCACCAACCGAAACAACTCTCTCCAAAATGTCCCTATGAACCGACTGTCCCTGTCACTAACGATGTTCTTCGGCAACCCATGAAGTCTAAAGACCTCCCTGAAGAAAATCTCAGCTACCTGAACTGCACTGTACTCTGCCGGTATGGCGTAGAAATGAGAAAACTTGGTCAATCTGTTGACCACTACATAGATACAGTCCTTACCCTGGACCTTGGGTAGACCAGTGATGCAGTCCATAGATATACACTCCCATTTCTTCTCTGGAATGGGGAGTGGCTGAAGTAGCCCTGCTGGAAGAGCATGCTCTGACTTGTTCTGCTGGCAAGTCACACACTCACTGACATGTCTCATAACGTCCTATTTGAGGCCCTTCCATGAGAACCTCTCTCTGATATGTCTGTAGGTTTTGAAAAACCCTTGATGGCCTGCTAGAGGTGAATCGTGAACGGAATTGAGGATATTCTTCTTAAGCCTTGAATCTGGCACCAAGTAGACTCTATTCTTGTAAAATATGACATCATCAATGACCCTATACCGTTCATACTATATCTACCCATCCATCACCTCACAAGAGAACTTGTTCTTGGAATATTCCACTAACAAGTGGGATTTCCAATTTGTTGAAATCTCCATCAAAGAACATGCCGCAGGTCTCCTCGATAGTGCATCGGCCACAATGTTCTTCTTCCCCTTTACATACTCTATGTCAAAGTTGAATTCCTGTACCTTCGTCACCCATTTCTATTGGCGCTCACTGAGGTCGTTCTTCTCAAGGAAATACTTCAAACTGTTGTGATCGGTCTTGACCATGAATTTGTTGCCCACCAAATATTGTCTGAACTTGGTCAAGGCATGCATGATTGCCAACATTTCCTTGTCATAAATGGAGTACAACCTCTCAGGTTGACTAAGCTTTCGGCTCTCGAATACAATGGGGTGTCCTCCCTACATCAAAACTGCCCCGATCCCTTCGCCAAATGCGTCACACTCTAGTACAAATGGCAAGGTGAAGTCTGGTAGTGCCAACACTGGACAAGTGCCCATGACTTCCTTCATGTGATCAAAGGCTTCCTGTGACTTCTCGGTTCATATGAAGGCCCCATGCTTGGTAAGATATTTCAATGGTGCTCCAAGCTGAGAAAAACCCTGGACGAACCGCCTGTAATAGCTGCACAACCTGAAGAAGCTCCTCAATTCTGTCACATTCTTGGGCGTCGGCCAATCCAGAATGGCCCTGATCTTCTCTTGGTGCACTTGTACCCCATGTGCACTGATGATGTGGCCTAAGTAAAGCAACTCTATCATACCGAACTCACACTTGGAATCTTTGGCATATAATGACTATGCCTCCATGATGCTCAATACCTCATCTAGGTGCCTCATATGCTCTTGCCATGACCGACTATAGATCAAGATGTTGTCGAAGAAAAGCAAGACTGATTTCCTTAACTGATCCTTGAATATATGGTTCATGGAAGACTGGAATGTAGCGGGTGCATTGGTTAGCCCAAATGGCATAACCAGGAACTCGAAGTGTCCAAAATGACATCAAAATGTCGTCTTCTCTATGTCCTGATCTCGGATGCTGATCTGATGATATCTAGAGCATAGATCAATTTTTGAGAAGAAAACTGCCCCATGTAGTTCATCCATCAACTCCTCAATGCGTGGGATAGGGTACCAGTTCTTGATGGTTTTCTTGTTCAAGGCTCGGTAATCAATGCACATCCTCATGGTGCCATCCTTCTTCAGAACTAAGACAACTGAAGAAGTGAATGGGTTGCTGCTCAGTCTGATGTGTCCCATCGCCAACAATTCCTTGATTGCCTTTTCTATCTCATCCTTGAACCTCCTAGGATGATGATAGGGGGGATGATCATAGGTTTTCCCCCCTCCTCCAACTCAATGGTGTGCTCAAACCCCCTGTCAGGTGGTCTCCCTGGTGGAATTGCCTCAAAGACCTGTTGATGTCGTCCCAATAAATTCTTGATCTCTGTATGGTATTGTTGTCGACCTTCTGAATCCTTCTGAGTAGTGATCAAGCATTTTGCGACATATGCTACCTCCCCATGTCTGAATATCCTCTCCATCCTCTTGGCTGAAATTGTCCTAGGTGCTCCTATCGACATACCTCTTAGAACGAACTTCTTCCCATCCTGATCTCTGAATCCCATTTCCAAGGTTTGGTAGTTGGTAGTGATTTTTCCCAAGGTAATCATCCATTGAACTCCTAACACCACATCTGTGTCCGATAGGTCAACCACATAAAATGTGTCTCTCATTGTGTAGTTGCCTAACTTCATCTCTAAGTTTGGAACTCTGTCTAGACACTCCACTGTGTGGCCATCTGCTACCGCAACATCAAACCCCTCAAACTCCTCTGTCTTAAGTGCCCGTCTCGATACTAGTGAAGCGTTGATGAATTTGTGGGTGGCCCCACCATCTATCAGGGCGATTGCCCGTTGCCCCTGAATAATCCCTCTGATACAGAGGGTATCATACTTGGGAACACCAGAAAGGGTCGCTATGACTCCCTTTGCTGGTTTCCTCCTATTAGCCTGCTCTGACAGTTGTGGGACTACTGGAGGATGGGCTCCTGCTGGTGTCGGTGGTCTACGGGGAGGCTTATCCTCTGTTGGTGCTGACTCCTCCTCTGAACTAGTGGATCCATTGTCCTTCTCCTCCTCCTCAGTGTCCACGCTGTCTGCTGCTACCTCAATATAATGAATCTCTCCCTTGCCCATGCACCTGTGGCCTGGGACCCAAGGATCTCTACAGTTGAAGAAAAGCTTCTTCCTCATAAGCTCTCGCCTAGTCTCATCATACAACTTCTCCTTGCCCTTCCATTCTCTCTGGAATGGCTTCTTGTCTCGATCCCTTTGGGGCACAAATGGTTTGGAGAAATTTTTAGTCTTTGGCACTGAGTCTGCCAGATATCGAGTGTGAAGGATGGCATCCTGCAAAGTGGGAGGCCTGTATGCCTTCACCCATCCTCTCAAAGGCTCTGTGAGTCCTTCTGTGAATAACATGATCAACCTAGGCTCTGATATATCTATCACTGCCATGGCTACCCGCTGAAACTCTGTGATTAACGCCTCTGTTGTGCCAGTTTGTTTCAACTGGGCTAGATCCCTGAAGTGTATCTCGGGATCCTTCCTGTCAAACCTGTCCATGAGCCTATCTGTAAACTCCCTATAGGAGGTGATTCGATTGTGACCCAATGTCACCAGTCCATGATACCACCACTCATGTGCCTCACCCTCCAAGTGTAAGGTCACAAAACTGATGGCCTCTATCTCGGTCATTTGGTTGAGATTGTAATACGTGTCTGGCTTATGTACCCAAGCTCTGGCAGTGTATTTGGATGATACATCAAAAGAAGGGATGGTGAGTTTCCCAACTTTTTGGATGAAATCGAGGTTATGCCCCTGCTGCTATTGTGGTCCTCCCCTCTGCGGCTCTCTGGGGCGGTTCCTGAGTCTGAGTCCACAGTACTCGACTAAGGTCATGTCCCGATGGAAGTCACGACCCAATGCTCCGTACTCCCTCCTATACTCTCCAATGTCGTCGACATGAGTGGGTGGCCTCTGTGCTATCGGTGGCGGTGCTTCTACCGGGGGTGCCCTCTAGAAACTGGGAAAGAAGGGTTTGGGGGTTTGGAAATCCTACTTGCAGAGGTGTATGTGCGAGAGGGTGACTGGGGTCTACTGCCTGATCCCGAGTTCCCCTGTGCTACATGTGAGACTTGTATATCTGGGGTGCCCACTCTAGCCAATCTATCAACCACCTGTGCCAAGGACTGAGACATGGTCCGTTGACTAGCTAACGTATTGTTGATAACCTGCATGAAAGATACCTATGGATCTACGGGGGCCTTTCCACTGCCCTCTGGTTGCTCATATCTGTCTCCTAGTATCCTCTCCGCCTTATGATCAGCCTCACACTCTGCCCTTCTCTTTGCTTCTCTCTATGCCTCTTACTCTTCCTCTGAGCTAGGAGGAAAAGGGGGAAAATCAATCCTATGCCTTCTTTCTTGATGCCTGTTGTAAGTGACATATTTGTCACCTACGTGTTCACGACCCTCTGGGTCTTCTGCTGCACTCATTCTCTTTAGTCACAGGCTGGCAGGACTAAAGCTCTGATACCAATGTAATGTTCCTGACTTGCTAGTCTAGGAAACACTGCTAATGTCTGTGTAGGATCAAAGGTTTACAGCATATAAATGATCATACTAATAATAAACACCACAAAGGATTGCGAAGTTGTATTATGATATCTCTATGGATTACAAAATGGCTGAATGCAGCTGAATAAACTGACAATACTCGACTAGATCAACAGACAAAGGATCTTAGCCAGAATACAAATAAGCAACTGCGGCTGAATAAAATAACAACACTTGGCTAGATCAAAAGACAAAAGGATCTTAGCCGGAATACAAATAAGTAACTAAAAGATAATACCCAGAATATGGGAGCACTGTGGAATCAATGAAGAATGATGGAAGACTTGGATGATCTTCCCGGTGACTAGGGTGTGTCTTTCAACACCGAAATCATACAACTTGTGTCTTCCTCCTGGAATACACTGAACTATCTCTCTTGAGATGCACCTCTTCTCCTCAATAACAAGTCATAATCTGCATAATTATGAATTAGGTCACTGACCCTTCCTTTATAGCTTCCCAAAACCCTAAATCATGTTGAAACCCTAATTCACTGTTGACTTCCAAAACCCTAAATCACTGCTGAAACCCTAATTCACTGTTGATTTCTATTTTTAGCTCATAATGACTTAAAAGCACTTTTAACCCTTTTTAGTTCAATGTCACTTTCCAATTATAACACCTGTGACTGGAGTGACCTCTAGTAACCCTGTTTACCCCTCTTTGGCCCTGGCTATAGTCTAACGGGGCGGTTTAGACCATTAAGCCTCCTCTCTGGAGCTCCTATTTGGAAAGGGACATTACAAAACCCCCAATAAAATTAAGCTCTAGATCATCAAAATAGGGAATATCAATGAGACTTATGAAGAAGAAAGTTTCATAGAAGGAAAAGAATCTTGTTGCATTAGAGGAATATTTCTAACATTCAAGGCTACAAAAAAGTGTGTAATGTGTGTAAGGCCAATGGTATCCCTGGTTCAATAATGTCTCATATATCTACCACTTGAGCTAAAGTTCTTAGTTAGTGGGACTCTACCTACTCAGGGTGTGAAAAGTTTAGAAAAAGAAARCAATCAAGTAGTGTAGGACACTCTCGAAAATTTATCTTCAAAAAGTCATTGACACAAATTGAACACCCTATAGAAGAAAATAAGTAAGTGACTTTGGTCCTCAAAATCCATGAATGCTTGGAGGGAGGCATGTGAGTCTTYRTAGATACAATAGAACCGRCCTCTTATATCACACCGGGGGGGGGGGCATGTCAATACAAATTGCTTTGCARACTCACACTCTAAAGAACAAATTTGAYAAATGMAATGCTTCTGGCATATATGGGGGCTTGTATCAATACAAAATCGATGCAAACAAATTTTGTGTTGTGCTAGAGGAGGTCTCATACTACAAGGCCACTATGCTTTGGTGTACCCAAAAGGCTTGATGAATCCATCCATAAAGTGAAGAAATAAACTAGAGTAGTGATGGAGTTTTGTGAAAAGGTGTTCTTTGGGCTCCAACCACATGGATTGAAGGTAGGTTTTATAGATTTCAACTCAAATTCCTGTGTTTACCTCTATTTTGAAACTCTCTAGAGCATCTACAAAGAATATGTAGAGGTGGCCTATCCATATCGAGATCAACTAGACAAAGAAAAAAAGTTGTTATATCATACTACCAAGAGTCTACCTCGTGTTTGGCCTATGACATAGATGAAATGAGTGTTAGATAGGGATACCTTAGGAAACCAAGCTGGGATTTGGCCACCCCCTTGAGCTTATGTATCCTTGTCACCACCTCAAATATCATTGAAACAATAAATGTGGCAGTTACAACAAATTTGTAAGAACGATAGCCTAAGGAATTGATCTCTTAGCTTGAATGTGCTTGGACAACATGAATATAAGTACCCCCTCTATCTGATTATGATATGTTGGTCGAAGGTATAGTCTCCAAATCTTTGACCCATATAAGAGAGTAGGTGTGATCAACGAGTTAAAGAGGCGTAACTTTGTTTGGATGCCTGAAATTGAAGTTGGAAGCATTCCTTCTCAAGGGTGGTGAGAGTCACATAACCCTTGCTCAATTAGACTCTTCCCATGTCAAACCAAAGTGTGGTCCGAAAAATAGTACTCCCAAATACACTATAATGTGGTCATCAACTCTCTCACTTATGTAGGTGAGAATCACTTGATTCACCTCTTGCTTGGAGATGTTGAGCACCGCAATTGTTATATTTTTCAATTTTTCCTTAAGAGCATGAGAATCACAAAAGGAACCCAAACTGTTTAGTTGTCTTTGGAGAATCCTTCCCAAGTGAGATATAGAAACATTGTGGGATGCTAACTTTTCAAGCATATAACAAGATTGTAAAATTGGGTCTTTATCTCTAATTGTTTAGCTCATATGTGGAATCTTTGTTTACTTTGTCAAATTTGTAGAGCTTTTTGTTAAAATTTTGAGGTTCCTTACAATGCTAAAAAATGACTCTTTGTGAAGAGATTCTTTGCATGTCATGGTCAAGGCATTGTCAACATTGTATTTGACAATTGCTTCAAGATAAGTTCATCCATTTGGTTGTATCTGACAATTGCTCCAAGGTAAGTGCATCCATTTGGAGCATGTCATGGTCAAGGCATTGTCAACATTGTATTTGACAATTGTTCCAAGATTCATTTGAAGTATTACCACAGTTTGAACTAAATTACATACATTTTGTCCAAATCATTCACAAACAACAAATGTATTCATTGTCAACATTGTATTTGACAATTGCTCCAAGATTCATTTAAAGTATTGTCACAATTTGAACTAGATTACATACATTTTGTCCAAATCCTTCACAAACAACAAATGTGTTCAATTTGACACTTTGCTAAACATTATTATAAAATAAAATAATTATAATATCCCTTCCTTATCTCTAAAACAAATTTGAGAAAATATTATTATTGAAAAATGAAAACTCTTACTCATACTATAATTTAAGAAAATAGTATTATTGAAAAATGAAAACTCTTACTCACTTATACTATAATTTAAGAAAATAGTATTATTGAAAAATGAAAACTCTTACTCACTTATACTATATAAAATGATATTGTGTTGCAATTTTAATATTACAAAATTTCTTTTGCATTATTTATATTCTTGTTAGATGTGTACTAAATAAATAAACTATGATTAATATTTGACTTTCTTATCTCATTCCTGTTTTACAATGTCCACTAATTGCTTTAATATTGTAATCATAGGTACGAAATTATTTAGGAACAATTTAACAATAACCCTCCCTTTAATCTAAAGATTAATAAAAAGGATTCCTTTAATATATATGAAATTAGTTAGGATCAATCCAACAAGGACAAACATTCCCTTTGATTTAGATAATAATGTTTTAGTAATCAATTTGTTTTCTTAAATCTTTCAAGTGTGAAATTAAATCTATACTTCTCAAAAGTCTTGTCACAATCACTAAAAACATAAAAAAATATATAAAAAGGATGGAATCAGTTTTATTCAAGCAAAAAAAATCACACATGTTTCTTTAGATCATATGTTGTATGAAATCTAAGTGGTTGATTTCAGCAATGCAAACTAGTTTGAATATAGTTGTAATTTTTTAGAAGAAAACACACATTCTCAACCATTAGGTTATTCAGATTGTATACATACTAATCACTAAACATATAAAAAAAGTCTCAGGATAGTGAGTGACAAAATTTGCTTTCCCTACTTATATTTCTTTCCCTCAAAGAGCATAACGAAGCTTACCTGAGCATGAAGGGGTAAGGGTCTTACCTAAGTCCTTATATGTGAATATATAACCGAGAAGATATTCGTGAAAATGAGGTTCGGGAATACTTTGATTTATTCCCCTCAAAGGGCTCTGCGAAGTCCTGGTATTACCTGCCTGCCTGCGTGAGCTAGATCTGCAAGGTCTTGGCCTTTGATTCCTTCCCCTCGACCAAAATAAGGAATCGAGCGACTACGTTCCTCAATTCGTGGGGCCTACAGTGATTGATGATAGTTATTCAATTTATAGCCAGCACCCACGGGTGGGCAGTACAACGGATGGATTACAACCTTAGTTGGGGGCGAGGCCCGGAGACATAGTTTGGGGTTAGGCGGGACAACATACGGATGGATCGATACTGAACCAAGAAAGAAGGAAGGATCTGTAAGTTCAGTTCAATCCCCATTACCCTTTCTTTACGTTCAATACCCATTTACACTTATAGCTTTTCCCCTTGATGTTGTTCATCTGCCCAGGAAGCTTTCAGTTCTATCCGCCCCAGTTAACCATCCATATGCATTTCCCCATTACACTTTATGTTAGAAATATAAAAAAAGATGGAAGTAGTTTTATTCACTCATAAAAAAAAATTAGTTTGTTGCTAGTCATAAAAAAACATATTGGCATCCGAGTAGAAATGTAGAATTGTTGCACAAGGAACAATTGTGGAAGCGGAGAAGTTGAATATTGACAAGCACTAAGCACTCTGTGGTAGATTCATAAATGTCAATGCAGAGTGCATAGAGACATTGGATCTACTTTTTTTGTGTTGAGAATAGATTAATATAGTCATGGTATCAACTAACTTTGTCATGTACATCATTCCATAAATAAGAATAGTTCATACACCCATAAACATATTCTAGAGTTTGCACTATATTCAAATTTTACTCATTTCTTACAAATATCTGGGTTGGCCATACCATCCACAAGAAATGTTAAATGTTATTTTTTTTTTCAAGCTAGGCTGAGCCTAGGCCGGGGCCAACCCCAATGTTGGATGGAAGAACAATCTGCCAATGAGTGAAATGTTGTAACTAGGATTGTGCGAGACTCGATCGAGCTTGGACACCCCATGGGACAGTTTTATTCTCCCACAAATGACTCCCGCCCTGACTTTTGATGGTGTTGTACTAAGTGTAGTCTGACAATTCCAATGTCATCATTCTCTCCATTGCTGGATAAATTAGGCGGAACTTGGCACTGTAGTATGTACAACACACTCATCGGTCAATGCACCCCTCCATTTACAACACCGTTGAATTTGTCAAGTTGATCCCATCTAATATGATGGCCACACTTCCGTTTTGTCAACTAATTTTTTAAATCGCGTAGTGTTTTACTGTAAAAGAACACTCATGGCTTCAACACAAAACCCTCCAATAGTACGATACCAGAGTCTCTGTGGAAAGTGGGTAATTGAGGGATTGAATGGTAAGGATGCTTGGAAGGTGCCGAGAAAATATATTACTCTAGGTGCCCTTTGGCTACGGTCTTAAAATATGCACACCTATGTTGTTATTCTGAACCAAGTGAAAATCAAAGGTTTCTTTGTAGCCCGAAGTACTAAGCAAGAATGGGAAGTTGTGAAACCTTTTTTCAATTACAAAGGAAAGTCCTTCCTACTGGGATTTGTTTGGTAAAGTGAGAATATATGTTTAACTTTCCCTAGTAGAGAATGCATGTTTTTTGGCTCTCATTTCTTTTTAGGAAAGGTATCAACTTTACCAACAATATTACTAGTTCTCATTTTGGATATTGGGTCTCTTAACTTGAGCTTAGACCTAAATATACACTAGCCAACTTATACCAAAAGATTTTCAATAGGATCAAGGATATAATTTCTATCTCTCTTTATTAAAATGGGCTTGTGAATCTCTAAGTCCTAGTGGAAATATTGTAAGTGGAACATGTCAAAATACTTTACCAAGTACAAGGCCATTGATGACTACTATGGGTTGTGCCAAAAACTTGTCTTGGACAATTCTTGAACAAGCTATAATGCTTGAAATGAAAACAACAAACCTAGCTATTTTGGATAGTACTTAGGATATGATTATTTGCATGATCCCTTAAACTAAGGGGATTGGCTATTAGTTACATACTCACTTGAGGATCCTTTGACCCAAATGCCTCATGGGAGAGTTAAAATTGTAAGCACTTGTTTTGGCCCAGTTGAAATGTCCCATGCATGGAAGAGTTAAAATTGTAAGCACTTGTTTGGCCCAATTGAAATGTCTCATGCATAGAAGAGATAAAATTGTAAGCATTTGTTTTGTCCCAATTGAGATGCCCCATGCATAGAAGAGTTAAAAATGTAAGCATTTATTTGGTTCTATTGTTTTGAAAATTTTTACAGTGAGAGTGATCCAGGTGGATATTGGTGGCCACCCACCTATTCCAACTGGCTCCTCATGTCCGCTTTTTTGTTCAACATGTTCTTTTGTACTACTTTGTAATAGTGGGTTCTACACTTCTAGGGCTATCTGAATCCTGACACATTCTCCAAGTGGATACAGGTGGCCTCTCACCTAATCCAACTGGCTTATTTTGTATGTTTTCATGTCAGCACATCTTGTTGTACTTCCAGGGTCGTTTTGGGGCCCTAAATGTTGTTTTTTTGGCTCACCATAGTCAAACTATAGGCGGAGTTATAATTTGATGATATAATCTGTAGCTCTCTGAAAGACCTTTCCAACGGGCTATCACGCGCCTAAAACTGAGATCGTATGCAAAAGTTACGACCCTTGGAAGTTGATGTACCAACTTACACCAACTTACCCATAGGGCCCACATGACTTTTGGCATTTCACCTTGTAGGGTTAGGTTTTTGGATGTCTAGGGTTTTGGCATTCATGAGTAATATCAAAAAGGCCTCTAGAGCCTCATTGTAATCCATTCTTATTAGACTGATGCGCATAGTAGCCACATCTCTTCTCAGAGTTAGCTACCACCATTCGAGCAAGTGTTTCAGTTATGCTGTTTTACAGTTTCAACCTATTTCATTATTTAATAGAAGATATTGTTCACTAGATATTTGTGTTATTCTTCATATCTTTGTGTTTATTGTATTCAGTCTGTTAATCAGTTCGTTCCACTCCTAAATCCGGATCAGTGGTATTAGTGCGATCTGCTCTTCATTTATTTTTCTTCGTGCATGTCCTCAACAAGATCTCGGTACAAGAAGTTGGGACTCAAACCAATCGAGCCATTACAAGATCGGTTGCACCGATCTTGAAAAAAACCCACAGGGGATGAAAATAAATATGTTGGAGTAGGAGATCTTATTAAAATGTTGCTCGAGGAAGCCCTCACGCGACAAAGGAACGAAATGATGGAAAACTTCGGTCAAATCCTTAGACGACTGCCCACAAGAGAAACATCTTCATCAAGTGGCTATGCAAACCCCTTCAAGGTATAGATAAATTTTGATATTCCATTATTTGAAGGACTGATAGATGCAGATGGTGTAAATAAATGGTTGAATATGCTCGAAGGATATTTTTCAGTCCACAATTTTTCAAATAGGGAAAATATCACTTTTGCACTCCTCGAGGTTGTTCCCCGTGTTAAAGACTTGTGGGATACTTACTTTGAGCAAAGGGACGTGGAGGAATCTACAAATTTTTTGGTGGCCCCTACATGGGATTCCTTCCAGGACGCCATTAAAGAATAGTACTACTATATTGGAAGCTACGAGGACCAGTACTCCAAATGGACCACCCTACGTCAAGAAAGGGACCAGACAGTACCAGATTTCACCAATATTTTCCATACCCTACACACCAAATTGGGTAACAAAGACTTTGAGTGTCATCTGGTGCTCAAATACTGCGACTGTTTTCAGAGATACATTAAAAAAAAAATGACGTTCTTGGACATCGCCTCATTGGGCACGGCTTATAGATACGCTATCAAGATCGGGCATAAATTTAAGTAGAAAAGGCGAGAGTTTGGATCTGCAAACCCCTCGCAACCGAAGAAGGAAAAAGGCAACCCCAACCCACACAACAAGATACCAAGTCGAGATGGTCGCCCTCAGGACAACCAATCCAAACCACAACACAAGAAGGAAAATGAGAAGACGAAGAAGAACACGGGAAAAGGGTGTGAGTACCATAAAATTCCTTGGCACAACACCAAAGAATGTCGTTCCAAGAAGTTCCTCGTGGCCGACTTGAAGGATTCCGAGTCAGAGGCCGATTTTAATTCCAAGTCAAATCCTAAAGGAGGGAAGTGAATTGTCGATGCTGAAGCCAGTGCCACTAACGCTACCACAAAAGTCTGGCCAAGCGAACCAGAAGAACCAGAGGAAGGTGAACGCCTCTTTCACTCGTAGATGTGGGTCAAGGGGGATCCACTTCATTTCATTATCGATAGCGGTAGTCAGAAGAACCCGATTTCAACAGAGTTCGTCAAGTGGTTGGACCTGCCAATGACACCGCACCCGCAACCCTACACCATCGGCTGGCTTTGCCAAGGAAGAGATCTTCGTGTCAACCAACAATGTCGTCTGTTCTACGACATTAAGCCTTTCAAAGATGAGGTACTGTGTGATATTGCTCCCCTTGAAGTTTGTGATGTTCTTTTTGGACAACCATATTTGTGGAAGCGTCATGTTCTGTATGATTCTAGACCCTGCAATGTTATTGTCACTTTGGGTAGACAATTGTACAGGATCCTAGAGGTAGTGTCGCCTACTGCTATTTCTTTAATCTTTGCTAAGCAATGTAGTAAGGTAATTTCATAGACCAGGATGTTTGTCTTCTTTTTGATCCATGGTCATAGTAAGAATAAGGTCACCACCACATTTGTGGCCTCTACACAATGCCTCTCTTTGCAGCAGAAGCAAGTGGATGAGATCGTGGAAGAATATAGAGACATATTTGCATCACCTACAGGGGTACCGACACACTGTCAAGTCAAGCATCCAATTGATCTAACCCTTGATGCACCTCTACCTAATGGACCAGTCTATAGATGCTCATTGATGGAGAATGATGAAATCAGGCGTCAGATTCAAGAGCTTCTTCAGAAAAAGGAACGTCAGACCCATCTCCTCCCCTTGCGAAAGCCCTATTGTACTGGTGCAGAAGAAGGACGAGACTTGGCGACTTTGCATTAATTACATAGCCTTAAAAAAAATCACAGCTAGGAACCACTACCCCATTCTCGAGATTGATGACCTTCATGACCAACTCAAGGGGGAAAATTTCTTCAGCAAGATTGACCTGAAGTCTGGATACCACCAGTTTCCCATCGAACCAACTGATGTATGGAAGACAACCTTCAAGTCTAAAGAAGGTCTCTACAAATGGCTAGTCATGCCCTTTGGATTAACAAATGCACCAGCCACTTTCATGAGGTTGATGGATGGTGTATTGATACCCTTCACCAACTCCTTTGTGGTAGTATATTTGGATGATATCCTCATCATCAACATAACATGGGAGGAGCACATGCGGCATATTCAACAGGTTTTGAGCACTTTGCGCCAGCACAAGATTTATGCCAACTTGGAAAAATGCTCTTTTGGAATGAACAAGGTCCAATACTTGGGCTACATTGTTGATGAGCATGGGGTACATGTTGATCTAGCTAAGATCCAAGTCATTTGTGATTGGCCAGCCCCGACCACACTAACCGAGCTTCAGATCTTTTTGGGACTAGCCAAATTCTACCTACGGTTCGTGTTGGGATTCTCCCATATTGCATGGGCGCTCAACCAAGTGACCAAGGGAGGTGGTAGGGACAAGTTCGTGTGGGGGAAGGAGAAACAACGAGCATTTGATGATCTTAAGCATCGATTGTGCTCAACTCCAGTACTCTCCTTTCCCGGTCTGCAATAACCATTCGAGATTGAGACTGATGCATTTGACTATGTTGTGGGCACAATTCTCACTCAACATGGGCATCCAGTGGCATACGATAGTGATACACTCTTTGATACTGTTCGGAAATACCCCACCTACGACAAGGAAATGTATTCCATTGTACAAACCTGTCATCAATGGAAACATTACATTCTGGGGAAAGAGACAATCATACACACTAATCACAAGCCTCTGCAGTTCATACAGACATAAGGGGAATGGCAGAACGACCGCCATCAGAAGTGGTCCACCTACCTGCAGCAGTTCCATCTCAACATAAAGTATAAGACATGTATCTCCAATCGTGTTGTTGATTGCCTTAGACAACCTCTTGTGGTTGCACTCACAACTGTGTTCCATTCATGTGGACATGAAGCATTTGAGTGGGCCCAAATTTATCAGCAAGATCCAGACTTCGCCACCACCTATCAACTCTTGGGTATAGGCGCAACTATCACTAATTTTCACATTCAAGACATACTCTTATGCCACTTGGGTCATATCTGTGTTCCTACAAGCGAGCATGCAAAGATGATTTGGGAAGCCCACTACAATTGGGTGGTAGGACATTTTGGCATGGAGAAAATTGTGGATGCTCTTCAGAAACATTTTATTGGCCAAAACTTCGACAAGATGTCATCAAGTATATTAGATCTTGCACTGTTTGTGCCATTTCCAAGCTAGACATCAATAAACAAGGATTATAGACCCCTCTTCCTATTCCCGAGAAGCCTTGGGAATCCATCTCAATGGATTATATGTCTGGCTTGTCATCCACCAAGTAAGGAAATGAATGTGTGTTTGTGTTCGTTGATTGATTTTCGAAGATGGCCATCCTCACAGCCTATAAGAAGAATGTCACAGTGACATATACTGCTAAGCTCTTCTTCGAATGAGTGTGGGTCCACTTTGGGATACCACAGACCATCATCTTCGATCGAGACAACAGGTTCCTCAACACCTTTTGGTTGAGTCTCTGGTCTCTGTTGGACACCAAGCTCACAAAATCCACTACTTTCCACCCCCAAACCGATGGCCAAACAGAGGTCGTCAATCGGATGATTGCGCACATCCTGTGCATGTACAATTCTAAGAATCCACGTACATGGGATGAGAGTCTCCTAGATTTCCAACACAGTTACAACAGGGCTCTCCATAGTTCCACCGGCCATAGCCCATTTCAGGTGGATTCCAACCCTTGGGACCCATTGATGTTGCACTTCCTCTTGCCACTGCATAGATAGACTCTTCCCCTGATCATTCTGTGATCGAAAAAGCCACCGGATTCATTGAGTGGATTCAGCACATCTGCCAACAGGTCCAGGAGATTTTTCAGAAATCCAATGCTAAGTACAAGCAACACCATGATCAACACAGGGCACCACACCAATTTCATGTTGGAGACAAATTCTGGTTACATTTTCAGAAGGAGTGTCTCACCGGGCCCCATCAGAAGCTTCACCCACTTCATTATGAGCCTTACACTATCACCAAGGCTATGGGTAGCAATGCTTTTGAGCTCAACACTCCACCCTTCCTTGGTCTGCATCCAATATTCAATGTGGAACTCCTTCGACCATATTTTCCCCCATTATTGGAAACCTCCAAGATCACAGAACAACTGGCACCAATAGAGCTCAACCTTGGCTGCATGGAACAAGTATCCATTGATCACATAGTGGAAAAGCAGGTCAAGGGAACTTTCCAGCAACAAATCCATCTTTATCGGGTTGTCAAGGCAGGGCAACTCCTACACCAAGGCAAGTGGCTCACCCGGGGCCAAATCCAATAGAAGTTTCCTCACCTGATGGGGGAACTAAACGCAATGGATACCATTTCTTCCTAAGGGGGAGGATTGATCCAGGTGGATATGGGTGGCCACCCACCTATTCCAACTAGCTCTTTGTGTCCGTTTTTTTGTTCGGCACGTTCTTCTGTATTGCTTTGTTTTGTTGGTTCTACACTTCTTGGGATGTTTGAAGCCCCACACATCCTCCAAGTGGATATGGGTGGCCTCTCTCCTAATCCAATTGGATTATTTTGTATGTTGTCTTGTCAGCACATCTTGTTGTACTTCTAAGGCTGTTTTTGGGCCCTAAACGGTTTTTTTTTGGCTCGCCACATTCAAATTGTAGACAGAGTCAGAGTTTGATGGTGGAATGTGTAGTTCCTTGAAAGACCTTTCTAATGAGCTATTATGCGCCTAAAACGAAGGTCGTATGCAAACATTACGACCCTTGGAAGTTGAGGTACCAAATTACACCAACTTGCCCATAGGGCCCACATGACTTTTGGCATTTCACCTTCTAGGGTTAGGTTTTTGAATGTCTAGTGTTTTGACATTCATGAGTAATATCAAAAAGGCCTCTGGAGCCTCATTGTAATACATTCTCCTCAAACAGATGCGTGTAGCAACCACATCTCTTCTCAGAGATAGCTACCACCATTCGAGCAAGTGTTTAAATTTTGCAGTTTTACAGTTTCAAACTATTTCGTTATTTAATAGAAGATATTGTTCATTGGATATTTGTGCTATTCTTTATATATATATGTTTATTGTATTTAGTCCGTTCTTCTCCTAAATCCGGATCAGAGAGGGTCTCTACCTTTTGTGGGAAGTGTCTCCTCACTTCCACTTCTTAGAAAGAAACCATTATGGGTGATAAATTCCCATGGGTTACCAAGTTTTAAGCAACATAATAGTTGACTAGAGTGGAAGTGTTATTTTTGATATGGAAGAAAATAAACAATGTTATGCTTACACTCAACCTCTTAGAAGCTTCACATGGTATGGAAA
>ML804538.1:106479-127891 GCA_009831015.1 Picea engelmannii | reverse complement strand
AGAAGATGTCATGATCATCAATACTAGGAATAAATCCTATGCTTCCAAAACCAAATATGATCCTCCCCACAATTCTTCTAGCCCAAGATCATCCTCACCAGCTACTACTTTTCAGGTTCCTAAGGTTCCTGATAGTCAAGGAACTACCTCCCCTCTCCCCTCTTCCAAATAAAATATTCTAAATTAGTTGGCCAACATTAAAGCAAATGCAACCCTTCTGGACATGGTTGTTGTCCCTGAACAATAGAAGCATCTAAAAAAATTCATGGAAGGAAAATATTTCTTTGTAGCCAACCTCTCTGAAGAGGTATATGAAGAGGATTCATTTTTAAACAAAGTAGGTGTACATAAATTTAGACATCTTGTAAAAAACCCCCCATTTTTTATTTCTGTAAAGATTATGGATAAGATTTCCCATTGTTGCCTCATTTACGATGGTTTGGGCCCAAGTGTAATGTTTAATATTATCATGGAAGAGATAGGCTTGTCTTGTACAAATGAAAATGCTAGAAGCATGCTCTCTTATAATAGTCTAGAACAAACGAACATAGGTGAAATCAAGTATGTGACCTTGGTTTTGTGTGTGCACCCTGAAATAAGGACTACCCTTAATATTCAGGTAATAGATATGTCACTAAGTAACTACTCAATCATCTTAGGAAGATATTGGAAATCTTTGATGGGTGGATACCTCTTACTCGACGAGACACACTTATCTGTTCCTCGAAATGGTAAAAACATCATATTCCTTATAGAGGGAAGGATTTCACCTTACATAGAAAGTGTTCCACAACCTAATGTGAATTATATCGAAGAGGACCTAGGAGTATATTCCATCTTTGTCAAGGAGGATAATACTCCCTTGGAACAAATCAACTTAGACGACGGTATGTGGCATATACACTTTGATGGTTCATGCTCTAATGAAGGAAACAGAGTTGGAATTATCTTGTACTCTCTTGTGGGGAAAATTCATAACTTTTCTTATAGTTTAGAGTTTTCTTGCACAAACAATGTCACTAAATTCTAAGATTTACTATTAGGCATTGAAAACACCTATAATCTGGGTTATGGTCACCTTACAATTTTTGAGTATTCCGAGCTTGTTGTGAACCTTGTACGTAAGATATAATCTCCTAGAAACAAGTTGATGAAACACTACACCCAAACTATTTGGGAACTTATCTCAAAGATACTATCTTTCAACATTACTCATGTTAAGAGGGAATTGAACTCAATGGCTAATCCGTTAGCTATTTTTGCAGCCTTTCATAATTGGCAACTTCTGCCACAAAGACCTGATTGTAATTTTGAATCTCTATATCATCCACATATCCTTTCCAATATAGAATCATGGCAGGTCTTCCCTAGTGATGAGAGAATATATTCTTTCATTCAAAATGAACCTTATAGGCCTAAGGAAATTATATCAATGGAAGATAACAAGATTCCCAAGGGCTTGATTCATCTAGAGAGTTCATTTTCATCGAGTGATGTAGGAAACAAAGAGAGTCATAAAGAAGAGGAGTTGAAAAGGAAAGTGGGTGAAACCATTTCCTTGAACATTGGAACACCTGAGTCTCCAAAGAACGTTAAAATAGGTGCCCAATGTTTTGATGAAGAAAAATTGAAGTTTGCTAGACTGCTTGGTGAATTTCAAGATGTTTTTTCTTGGTCTTATGAGGATCTTCAATTTTTTGATCCTGCTCTTATACAACATGCCATTCCTATCATGGAGGGCATAAAACTAGTTAGGAAAAAACAAATACCTATCAACCCTGCACTCAAAGAAACTATTCAAAAGGAGTTGGAAAAAATCTTGAAGGATGGGATCATCTTTACGGTTAAGTATTCATATTGTGTTTCTAATTTGATTCCCATTCAGAAAAAATATGGTCAAATCCGATTATGCATATATTTTTGTAAATTGAATCGAGCTAGCATAAAGGATCATTTTCCTCTCCCTAATATGGAAATGATTTTGCAGCAAGTTGCAGGGTCATAGATGATGTCCTTTCTTGACGGTTTCTCTAGTTACAATCAAATAAATGTAAAAAGGGAAGAAAAATATAAAACCACTTTTATTACTCGTTGGGGCACTTTTTCTTATGAACGTATGCCTTTTGGATTATCTAATGTAGGTGCCACTTTTCAAAGAGCTATGCAAATAACTTTTGATGATTTGATCGACAAGATTATTCATATCTATCTTGATGAATTAACTGTGTACTCTAAAAGATGATCATATGTTTCAAAGTTTCAAAAAGTATGGTTGGATCCTTTCAAGATCACTTTTTTCCTGGGTGAAAAATCTTACCTTCTAAAGGATTTGCAAGAGCATTTTTTTTCCTTCAGCACTAACGGTTCTCACTTAAAACACTACATGGAACCAACTTTAAGAGTTTAACACTGTTTGGATTATTTTGTATTTTAGTAATTCAATTATGATTTCATTTTTATAGTTTTCATTTCTGCTATTTCAATTCTTATTTTACAATAGTTTTCAATTATGCTTTTATTTTAGTAGTTTTCTTTCTGTTGTTTGCATTTATGTCATTGCATTTTAGTTGTTTTCAATTTTGTTGTTTCATTTCTATTATGACATTTTCTTGCTTTTGTTCTTTTGATTTCAATTTTTGTCAAGAATAAAATGTTGGATTAGTTATGCCACAACGACACTCCTGTAAAGTATTTTTAATCGATAACAATCAAGATTACACAACTATCACGATGTTCTCCCTGAAGGCATCATTGAATTTTTTTTCTTCTTTCATTGTTTTTTTATGAGATAGTTGGTTACATCCCGCTTCTTCTTTCCATTTCTTCATCCATTTTGACATTCAAAAGAGAAAGTCCATAAAATTATGCTTACAGGGATAAAGAGCAAGTCCATAAAAGATAAATTCCATTTTGAGATTCAAAAGAGCGAATTTTGGTTGAATGATTATGCTTACAGGGATAATCCCCCTCATACTTAACACTTTCTATGAGTTATTCCCAAATTCCCACTCATTTTTCTATTAAATACACTCACTTCCCCCTGTGGCATAATCATTCTGATTTATATCTTCTTGATCTGATGTTACTTGGTTTACAAAACCATATATTCTGATTTCTTAATCTATTGGAATCAAATTTCCCTGTGGAGTCACCAATTTGTTGAAGATTAAAATCACAACGAGGAATTTCTCCCACAAAGTATTGCTAAAGCCCTATTATTTAAACTATGCTAATAATATAATACTAGTAGGTGGGACCCCCTTATAGACTGGAGGCTCAGAGATAGTCATATCACACATTTTATGTTGTTGTTTCGACGCTTCTTATACAGTCCTATATGGTTGACAATGGAGTCTTGGTTTCATTTTGACATAGTAATAGGTGTATGATGCATTTTATGGGATGTTTATGCAGTTCAAAGCATTATTTTTATGTTATGATGGCATATATTTACAACTGCTATGATTTAATCATGTCACAAATCATCATTATATACTACCTAGCCACATACACACAAGAAACATGTTAGTAATAACATAACCGAAACAAAGAAAATAAACTTACAAGAAAAAATCCTAAAAGGAAAGGATTTATGATTGAGTTATGTTAAGTATTATATGCAAATGAAAAGG
The DNA here is from genome assembly GCA_009831015.1 of Picea engelmannii. Classification (NCBI taxonomy): domain Eukaryota; kingdom Viridiplantae; phylum Streptophyta; class Pinopsida; order Pinales; family Pinaceae; genus Picea; species Picea engelmannii. Next base: position 124,259 of record ML804538.1, on the reverse strand, counting down.
TAAAATATGTTAGTGTTAGTCCTAAATATTCTATGGTTGGTTAGTGTCTATGTGATTTTAATTTGATTATTTTGGGTGCATATAATATTTCAATACATATGTTATGGCATAAGAGTTGGACAAAGGTTAACATGTGAATGATTTCAGTGGTGCATTAGGAAAGGAATATTGTCGCAGATTTCAATGGTTTGGAAATTGATTACATGGTTTAATGCATTGGTGAATGTTGGTTGTATTTTACTTCAGAATTGAATAATATAGGAGATGGAAGTGACATGCAGTAAATTCACATCACTCCATACTCCCCCCATCAGCCGTCACCCTAGTATTGTTCTTTGTTGCATTCAGTCTGTTGGTGCTTAAGCTTTGCATTTCAGGCTTGGGAAGAAAACATTCGGCTAGCTCACCCTTTTAAGCTCTCTGTTATAGGTATGGTTCTTTTTCACCCCATCCATGAATTATTCTCTGTGAATGAAAAATCAATGGCTCAATAATACTTGTGTCTGTGTTTTCCTAAGAATTGCAACTGTGTAAATGCTGATTTTTCTCTCTGGAATGAGTGTGTAATTGTTCGGATTGCAAGAAAAATAATTGATTTTTGGTTGAGTTGTACATTCACTGATTTCTCTGTCAATTAAAATTGTGGTGGGTCTCTGTGGATATTAAAGTGAATGTGGTATCATCTCTCTGTGTTAAATGGTGAGGGTTCACTCTGTGTATTATTGTCGGTTGCTTCCTCACAATCATGAGTGTAACCCTATCCAATCACATTCATATTGCTTTGTTTTTTCCATGCCAGAGTAATGGTCGTGGGCTCATTCTCATTGTCATGGCACCAAAGTATCTCAAGAATTGGTCTTAGGGTGTCCATAAATTTGATATATACCGTATGGTTTTGGGCTGATATAAGTTATGACTCAGTGTTAGGCATCCTCACCGATATTGTTGTTAAATGGTTTGACTCTTGAGAAAATAGACAGAGGTTATATCTCTATGTGTTTTTGGTATCTTCCATTGTTCAATTGACATTTGCCTCTCCTTAGAAAACATAAAATTCACTATGTGCATCGGTTTTTTTACCTTACCCATCGTTGTTTCCTATGTGGCTAACTATTGTTCCATTGCCTAGACTGAGAGTTATAAGGAAACCCTGTGGATTTCTACTGTGATTTTATAGAAAGGGTCTTTGCCTATGGTTGATATGCCTCTAAGGACCTCCAGTTATCTATGCTATTGTTGAATGAGCACACTCTTGATTTTCTCCTTGTATTTGTTGTGATAGAACTCAATTTTAAATCCCCAACTGTTCTACTCCCTTTGAGCATCTTCTTGGTCTTCAAAGATTGGTTTATCAAGTGGAGTGTTTATGTAATTTTTCATTGAGGCCCTATCTCATATTTATATGATTAAATTGGTTGAAGAGTTACGATTGGGAATGAGTAATTATATACAGTTAGGGGTTGTTATCATGTCGTGATGTTTCCACTCACTGTGTTCTTACAATGTTGTCTTAATTACAAAATGGAAACACCTGTGTGTTTCACTAGGATCGATTAGGGTTATAGCTAATTATGGAAATGGTGATTGTGTGTATTTGGTTATGTTTATTGTGAATATATTATTGAATCATCGTGCATATTGAAAATGGTTACATCGACAGTGATGAGGTTCGAATTTTTATGTTGACTTTGGTTCCATGGCAAAAGATTATTGGTTGATATGATGAAGAATGTATGTAATAGTGCATGTTTTTGAAGTCTCTTAGATTTGGAAAGGGACTTGTTCATATTTTAATTTGGGATGACTAAGAATTGGTAGAAAGTGGATGTTATTCTTATAGTGATGCATTATGGGATAGAGGTGGAACAATGTTGTTGTGTGTTTTCTTTAAATTCTTAAAGGGAAAGAAAATAAATTAAAGACCAATCATTTTCTTAACAAGACTTTTGAATGGAAAGTTGTTTCGATTATGAGTATGATTTCACAGACTATTCTAATTGGGAATTTTTGAGAAATTTAAATGTTGTGACAAAAAATAATTTGATACAGAGTGATTGTTGATATGGTGTTGGTATTTTTTGTATTGAGTTTAGTACAGAGTTATGTTTAAATTGATTTGTTATATGAACAATACTCATTATTTCCCTACCATTCTCTCACTTTTCCGCACATTACAAATCCCCTCACCTTCCTAGATTCACTATTCATTCCCTATTCTCAAAATTAAATTATAGTTAAATGAAAACTCTGTATTATAGCAGTTGAAGGATGGCATAGGGATGAGCTACAGTTGATATGTTTTTTTATTACAATACAGTTGATTGTTTGATGATTTTTTGAGCATTAATCATGATCTAACCCTCTTCATTTTACCATTTTTTTCTCAATACAATCCCTCATATATCCCATAACTCTTATTCATCCCCTTCGCATTGACAAGTATTAAATGATTTTTATGGATTGGATTGCATGAGTTTGATGTATAGTTGACCCAAACTTTGTTTCATAATTAAAGAGATGTCATGGATGGGTTTTTGAAGAAACTAGTTTCTAATAAACACTACATACAGTAATGAGCTTCTTTAATAGAGGAATCCATGGCTGGAATAGCAAGGGAAGAGGAAATTGGAACATGGGCCCTAGAAGTCCAAGGTTTTTGATACATTTTGATGCAGATCCACAATAATTGAACCAACTATTCCAAGCTAAGTTTTTCAAATGGATTAGACAAGGGAAAGTCTAAACTAGGCTAGAAAGGCCTCCTTTCCAACCCCCACATGTACCTGGTATCCTAGTTCCCCCTCATGTCTCATTACAACCTGATGTCCCTGAAAATGACAGATGGAAAGAGATTGTCCACCCGACAGTCTCCCAACATCGTGGTTGGCCCACTTTGTCTCTACCTGCTCATCCTCCACCAATTAACCCAATTTTCCAAGCTGCCCCTGCACACTCACAAGTACAGTCTTCCCATGCAAGAAAGAGATTAAAAACTAAAGCCCACCATGCACCTGATAAAGGAAACGTTGTTGCTACCACCTCCTCTCCCTCAAGTGACTCTGCCAAATCCATTTCATCCTGCATGCACTTGAGATATGATTTCTCTCATGTTATCAGTGATATAAGGCCTAAAGGCTCCACACAGCCTAAGGAAAATTGAGAGAAATCAAAGGGAGACAATAGAAAGAAAGGGAGGATTGCCTCCCAAAGTGGAAAATATGGGTTTTGAGTGTTTTTTTATTGTTAAGAATAGTTGGCTGCTAACGTTTTTGGAAAACACACTATTTTTTGGATATGTTGGATATTATATTGTTTGGATATGGTTTCAAATATCATTGATATTAATTTTTAAAATTATGAGATTCGTGATGGGAGCCACAAGGAGGGATGTGTTTGATTGATTAACTAGTTTTGTTTATGTTTGTTAAGAAACTAAAGGGAGTCACAAGGGGTCTCACCTACTAGTTATTATTTATTAAATACCCTTATTATTATTTTATTAATTTCCTCCCTAAACTAAAAGTTAGTTGAGTTTTAGTTAACTTAACTAAAAGAGGTAGTTTAACTACTTCAACTAATTCTGATTGCTTAGAGGAAAAAGGAGAAGGAGGAACAAGAGGAGAACATAAGGAGAAAGCATACTAATGTCTGCTCTTGAGTTTTATTGAGACAATTCAATTTTCATTCATTCTTTAATTCATTGAAAGCCTAATTCTCTTTTATGACAATAGGGTCCTATTATAGACAACACGATTCAACACTGAATTACATCATTTAGACACTTGTTTTTCAGAGGTGTTGATCTATGTTTGATAGTCTGTGTAGAGTTGTCTTTTTGTGAATTCAATTTCATGATTGATAAAGGATATTGTGTAGAGTCGAGTGGGAAGCAATATGTGGCAAGTTGATCCAACTTTTAAAGTTTAGTTTTTTACTTTCTTTCAAAAGTCATTTTGTATGGTTTTCATTGGGGACATCTAAGTTTGACTTTGGTCCAAACTTCCTTAGGGAATTTCGTAAAGAGAATGATTCTTTTGATAAATTAGAATGAAATAAGAGATTGCTTTCTGTCTCATCTGTGATAATTATTGACTTGGTATTTTTTCTTATGTCTCTACATTTACTTTTACATCTGTTATATTCAGAAAATTACATAAATATTTAGTTTTTCAACAATCTTTTCTTTATAAAAATGTCAGCCTAAGCCCTTGTAACCAATACTCATGGATTAGGAAACAATTTTTAAGGCTATAAACATAGGGTGATATTCCAGTCTACCTTTCTTTAGCCACGTAAGATCTGAAAATGCTTGAGTAAGATTATTTCATATCTTTTCCTCAACAGGTACCAAATATTCCATAAGGAATATAAATGTGCATCTTTGTCATGCATCCAAATTATGTATCCACCCATATTCTAGTTTTTTTTAACTTACATCCATGATGTATTTAACCACATGCATAATCAAAACCCTGTGTGTAGCTTCCATGGGTATATTTCACAGCCTACATACATCTCTACTTTAAAATTAGTCAACTCATGATTGTTCAAAATCATTTTCATGCAATCCTCAAACGAATAATCATTTTCCTCTTATCATGACAACAACATCCTTGCTTGTTTACTCTTTCATCTATTTATACTAGTCTTTCYCRAGGGAATGGAGTGCATTCCCCTTAAGCTATCATTCAAAACAAAAATTTCATGACTCTTCAAAATGGAGTCAACCATGCATCCATGGTATTCACTTAATCTTGGCAAGTGCAATTCTTTCCTTACATATCACTCATCAAGGCARCCATATTGTGCCTTTAGTATACATATATCCTTACATCATGCATGTGAATCACTTTCAAATTTAATATCTTTCATACCTAATTGGTATTAATATCAATCTTAATTTCACGAAGCCTCACAATGCATTAATCCATGCATTCAAACACATACAAACCTAGACAAACATTCATCATGAAAGCTCATTTCTTGCACCCCTTTTCATTTCAGACATGCACATGGACCTATCAGACTTCCAGATCCTCCTCCAAGGATATTGCTTCCATCCTTGTGACAAGCCTCATAGGGACACTCAACACTGAGATTCCCTCTCAATTGTGAGCTTGCATTCATTTACATGACATCCACATGGAAGTTGAATCAGACATAGTCATAACTATGTTCCCTTTCTATATGATAACAACTAGCAAAAAAACACTCTTGCCTGAAACTCCATGGAACATTACCTAACTTATAAATACAATCTGGGCAATTATAACCATTCCCAAGGTAACAAAATCAACCAATTTGGCTTCCAACTTGTCTTGGTCAACATACCCTTTCAATCAAGGAAATCCTTTTTACATGCTTACTAGGTTACTCTAGCAACCATTTTCATTCAGGTTGTTAACTCCCTTACTATTATAAGGTCATTATTGACCAATACAGACCAACAACAAGTCTTATGCTACCACTAACCATAGGTTTATCTGAGTCTATTGGCATGTTACATTTAGGCAACCATCATCGTATGCATTGCAACATGTTCTCATCTTACATTTTCATGTCTAGACAAGTATTCATGCCATTAAATATTTCATATAGTGATGAGTGCATAATCTGGGTTATATACCCATTTCACTTTTTCCCTTTATGGGAATTAGCAACAATCTCAAAGGACTCCTCTTTATCGCGCTTAAATAGATCATCCCTACTGCAGGTTTCAACCATTAAAGGTCAAGTAAACTGACCCTACACAGTTTCATTAGTCCTCTGGTAATGAGGATTTATATACATAGGGTTTATTCTTTTATACAATCGGCCATCATAAATGTCAAGTGCTCCAATTTCCCATGCTTAGAGGCAGTATTACAAACACCAGTTTATCCATTCTTCGGGCTTAATATGCCCTTGACAAGACCTTGACATCATCAACCATTAATGTTCGGGTCTTATCCTAAGTGTTTATCATTTCATTCCTACTTATGTAGAAACATCCATTAATCCAACATGTCAAAAAATCTAATTCTTATGTTGTTGTCATCACGCTAAGATGTATGATGTAAAACTTTGAAAACAACAAAAGAGTTCCAATCGACAGTCCTTCTCCTCAAGGAGTCAATGCACATAATAAAAAATCTCCCAAAGGTATAATTAATTTTTAACAAGCTCATCTTAACCTTGGTAACCTATTGTCATGACTGTACAACAACACATACAATTGCACAGTGAAGTCAACATCTTTATTTGGAAATGCTAACAACAAACAACGTAGATTTCCAAAACATCTATAAACAGTAGAAGGTTTCATTCCTCTCTTTGGTAGAGGTTTGAATAAACATCTTAGGAATGAAAAAAGATAGGGTGTTACCCCTTAAAGTCCTCCAAAAATATTTTCATATGACTCGTGCATGAGTTGAAGTAGGCCAAGTATTGTTGTTATGCTCTGATACAAATTTGTAACACACCCGACCCCTAGATACGCTTTTAAGGGGTGGTGCATCATAATTTTGTCTTTACTTAATTGATCGAACCCTCCTTTTGGGGTGTTGTTGACAGGCAAAATTGACCGCTCGTCAACTAGAAGAGTGAGTCCAGTCTGGGGTTGTCTAATTAACCCAAGTCGTTTTCATTGACTCACCCTGATGGGTTTAATGGCTCCGTTGGCCAATCTAAAGTCCTAAGGGAAGCAAAAAACAACTAAAAGAAATGTAATAACTTATTAAATAATAATCACTGAAATATATATGTACATATAAATATATATATATATATATATATACAATTTATCTAAGTAATATTTATATAATAGTTCTATTTATCATATATACAATATATACAAATCACGATTTTTAATCTAAACTCATAAAAATCGAATGTAAATTGGTTCTTTTAACAACAGTAATAAAGTAAGCGAAAATACTATTTATTTTTTATTTCTTTTCTTGTATGTATACATTCATGAAATCAAATATTAAACTACTTAATTAAACAGAAAGATATAGATAGTGGAAATCATTCTATATATAAAAACTTCTATAATAAGCAAGCAAATGAAATAAAATAATAGACTAACCTATTAATGCATCCAACGTCTGTACAATAGAGAATATCTAACCACCTTTATCCGAGAAGTAAACCTACAACAAATCTTAAGATTGMTCCATCTAAATGCGAAACAATATGCTAGAGATTGAGTTTTGATAACATAACATATAATGGAGACAGTCACAGTGATCTTATGATTTACAAGTAACTATAGTGAGATAAATCTTCTTGTAAGAACTTGTATTTAAACATTCAACATAAAATTAGAGATAAATCTCATATAATGAATTGAATTGATGATCATCCTGTATTATATCTGAAACATGACATATGGACAACATGTAAAAAAAAAAATGAATTATCTCAAGTTATAATAAATCATGAAGACAAAGGCTATCACCATCTATTATCACATTGAAATAAATAGAACTTAAACTAAAACATGATACGCAAAAGATAAAGCTGTAATATGCAATATGTTTCATTCAAGTCTGTGTGTAATTGTCCATACTCCAGTCCCAGGCCCACATGGGGAACTGTTTACAAAATGATAGTTTTATAAAGGCCTCAGGAAAGATAATTGTTTCTATTCCCGAGATCAAATTTGTTTCAAAAATAAAGGGGGATGAAACCACCCTGATTTTACTAAATCCTCTAAAACTAACGACATTTCATTTCTGTTCATTCAAAATACATCATAGATATGAATGAAAGGTCTCAAGAGTGCCTCAAATCAATTTTGAAATCATGGATCCCTGAATATCCTGAAAGAAAAGGAAAATAGAAAGATTTCAGATACATTTTATGTCATTAATTTACACAATTCGAATTGATATAACTGGCTACAGAATCTTATGATTCTGTATCTAGTTATTTTAGTAAATGAAATGTCATTTTATTTAATAAATAAAACAAACTAATTTAATAATGAAATATAGCTTATCCAGAAAACCAAAGAATCTAACTTAAGAATGAAAACAAACATGCTATTAATTTAAGAGATCATACCTGTAACCATGCAATCAAATTGTATCATGAAACCTTGGAGTTTACAATGGCTGTAGAAGCCTCAACGTTTTTAAATATCACATGACCTGTGATCTTAATATGTTTTTCTTTCCCTTGGATGACGGATTCAAAACTGTAGTTTTTCGTTTGTTAAAACATCGATCTGCTCTTTTAAAGCCTTAACCCGTGACTGTAGAAATGGGATATCATCATAATATCTTTCAATCCATGATAGACAGACCTCACACTTTTACTGTGTGGCGGTTGTATCAGAACAAACGAGATTGTGGACCGGAGCGCTCTCCATACAGATAGTAGATTCATTGCAAAACTTGACACCAGGAAACTCTGGATTGTTTTTCAAACAGGGAGGTAAATTGTCAACGAAATTATAAGGTCGATCAAGTTGTGGCTTGAATGACTGAAAGTCTTCTGCAGTGAGGAACCTCTCAATTTCAGAGTCTGATCTTTCGTGAACTTCTATCATATTGATTGAACTGGGATGAGAATTAGACTTATTACGAAGTCTCCTAGAAATTAGCCTGCCAACTCTTTTGTTTTTCAAATTGATATCAATATTACTCTTAAATATCTTTCCTGTAGGTTTCTTTATGTTTTTAACACAGTCATTTGGATGTGTAATCTGTTGACTAGCCTATTGAATGACCTTGGGATCGATCAAGGGTTTTCTGTTAGGGGAAGAGACACAAGTCTGGGGAGGTGAAAGAGATGTTGTCGGGTGGACAAGGGTCTCCTCTACAACGCGTTTATCTACCTCACCCAAATCAGGATTACCATAGCCATTTCGGGTTATGAACGAATCCCAACTATCATACTGTGACTCTAATTGATGTATGAGTAGTATTTTAACTAGGCCGTGATGAAAAGTGCTAGAGTCTGACCGGTGGTTCTTGTATCTTTTCCCCATTTTATAAAGACTCCTGAGTAAGTAATATGGCATATTCAAAGGGAAATCCATAAAACTCATAAGCCGATGCAAATGGTACAAAAATACAAGCTCGAAACGTCCCTCACAAGTAACAAATTGCTTTACCACGGTAAGCAAATCATGTCACCGAGATTTTAGGAATGAAATGGGAATACCTTTATCATAGCTTGTTATTTTCCGAGATGTAAACAACAGGGTCCAAGGAACTTCTTCCACTTTTGCATTTTTAAACCATCTCTGACCACTTGCTGGTAACCCTGTGGCTTGACTCAGAAATTCCTCGGTAACTTCGAGTTGCACATCACCAACTTTCTCTCTACAACCATCAAAGGATAAGGCGAATTCTTGGACAACCTGTAAATTGAAACCCTGAAACTTCCTAATGAAAACGAGCCAACCATTTCTTTCCAAATATTATCTAGCATCGTCATATGAGAGCAAGGTTTGGATACCATTTGGTTCAATTCTCATGATAGGAGCCATATTGGATGGGAGGGTAATCAAAGAAACACAACATACAGGTAGGGTTTGTGAAAACAAAACAGAGCCATAACCCCGAGCCCAACAATGAACGCTGTAAAGACTCATACGATGGGATAGTCGTTTAATTAAAATGCATGCGAAGAGGTTTGTGAAACCCGAGGCCATCCTTAGAGATAATGGCAGTCTACAAATCGTATGCCACCTTGCATTTAGTACGAGCTAGGACCAAAGTATTAAAATGAATATGAGTGCACGCATCATGAGTTTGATTGCAAAGTTTGGGTAAAAAAATAAAAAAATAAAAAGTTTTGTAAAAGAAACGTAGCCAATAATCAAACCAAAACCATACAAAAAATCAAATGGTGGGGGTCTTTTGTTCATAAAACCATCAATCTCTTAAGCATGTTTGGAATTGAAAGAATAAAAAACAAAGAGAGTAACATCTTCATGGCAAGGAATCAAAACTCCATAATAAATTATATAAACAATTTTCCTTCAATGAAATTTTAAAACATAATGGTAATTGCAGTCGCAAGTTTTCATGCTTTTAGTCATGAAAACAAAGCATGAATAGACAATAGGTAAAAGTGACAATTTACAACTGTCATTTCAGAAACTTCTCATGAAGAGTAATAAAATTTCATGACCCTGTGTAGGAAACTATGTGGATCATTTAATTGATATGGAAAAAATAACAATTATATTATTGCTGCCAACAATGGCGACATGCTGGGAGAAGCAGTTATCTCTGTAACACGAACAAATTCATGTTAGAAAAAATATGAAAGTTAAAATCGAAGAACAACTGAAAAGTCATTTGAACATCTCAAATAATCATGACGCAGTCCAGTTTCAGATAACTTTTATTTTTAAAGAAACGAAAACGGGTGACAAACTTGGCAAAAGAAAGCCACGATGCTAAGTTAAAATTTCCAATACTGTTGACAGGGCCACTACTGCCAACATGCTTCCATAGCCTCGACAGGGATGTCAATTAACCCACTCTGACGTCTGTATCATATCCAAGAAATTTCAAATGAGAACGAAGGATGCTTATGGCCAACACAAAGTTCATAGCTGATAATTTTCTTTTACCTGACATTGCTTCACTACCAGCAGGCCTGTTTAGTACCTTGACGAAGTTATCTTGGCGTCATGCATGCATTTACCCACTGCCAACAAACCTGTTAAGTGTCTCGACAGGGTTACAAACACTTCCCACAGCTCTCTGAGAGTTTATTCACATTATGATATAGTTTTAAAGATATTCAATAGAGCGGGGTGACACTGAAAATTCCAATTTTTTAACACAACTTAATATTTCCACAGGCCTTTAAATTTTTCTAGCAAACCTTCATCAAGATTTGAAAAAACGTTCATTGATAAAACCAATTTTCAAGGACGGGGAGACGTCATTGAGTTGCTCTCTTAAAGAATAGGGACAACGAAAAAAAGATTTTTAAATATGGTCGTGAATATTTTCAAGTGCAGATTGAAACCGAGAAAACGCTTTTCAAACAAAAATTCATCTTTAACAAGGCTACGATTTCAGAGAAATACAACAATTAATGTTCTGACAACTTTTAGCAGTTATTTTCGAGGGGAAGTATTTTGTTTTCTGTGTCTGAGCTAGCCTGTGGTGTAGGCATGTTTGTTTCAAAAAGAAAGACTGATAAACAAAAATGAAAACAAAAACAAACCAGAAAAGAAAAACAAATAGAAAGGAAAACAAAACAGAAAATATTCACAAAAGGTGTATGGGAGAGTCATCAGGTAAAGTACTTTTTGAGAGTTTGGCCATTCACCGGGAAGGTGTCTGGCTGTCCCTTTAAATTCTGTAGGCTAAAGGAACTGGGACCTAGTTTTTCAGCAATTAAAAATGGTCCCAACCACATGTTTTGAAACTTAGTATGTTCTCCTTTCCCCTCATGAGGTTTGTCCCACTTAAGGACAAGATTGCCTACCTCAAAATTTCTGTCCGAGGCAGAATTGGAATCAAACCAGTTTTTGACAATGAGTTGATGTTGATCCAATTTTTGTTTTTCTTGATCCCTTACTTCTTTTAACTTCAGCATAGCGTTAATCCGACTCTCCAAGGGAGGACAGTCTTCTTCTTGCACCTTCTATGATAACTACAGAGATGGAAGAAGGACATGCGGTGGAAGAATTGCTTCCCTGCCATAAACGAGAAAAAAGGGGGAATTACCAACAACAGTTTTAGGAGTTACCCTATCAGCCCAGATTGCGTTAAATAGTGCATTATGCCAGTTTTTATGGTTTTCAGAGACTGTTCTCTTGATGATTTTGATCAGGTTTTTATTAGTTGATTCCACCAAACCATTGCCTTGAGGGTAATAGCTGGCAGAGTATTTTAATTTTATTCTTTTTTCTAGAGCGAAATCACTCATTTCAAGAGATGAAAAATAGGAAGCATTATCAAATACTAGGCATTCAGGAATACCGAAACGAGTGATAATATTTGAATTCAGGAAGGATATTACATGGCTGGTGTTTACAACTTTTAATGGCACAACCTCGGACCATATGGTGAAATAATTTGTGGCTGTTATGATGTATTTATGCTACTGCGAAGATGTAGGGTTGATTGGGCCTATAATATCGAGGCCCCATTGCTGAAAAGGGGAGTCTACCGAAACTGGTTACAGCGGGAATGCTGGTTTCTATATTCGTCCAGATGCCTTTTGACAGATTACACACTTGCGGCACAAGGCATGGGCATCTTTGAAAAGAGTAGGCCAGTAATAACCTGCTCTTAATACTTTGTGGGCAGTGGTGTCTCCACCAAAATGCCCACCAACTTCCCCTGCATGTAATTCTAATAAGACTTTTTCTGCTTCATCTTTTTCAAGACAATGCATAAGTATTCCATCGAAATTTTGGCAAAACAAAATACTGTTTACCAGCTGAAAAGAAGAAGATTTTAATCTCAGTGATCTCCTCTTTTTTGGATCAAGGTGACGAGGGGCTGATCCATGTATAAGATAAAACTTGATGTCGTCATACCAAGGACTAGTAAGGTTTTGTGCACAACAAATTTGATTTTGATCGTGTTGATCTTGAATTAATGTATCAATTTCATTTTGTTGTCCTATAGATGAATCAACAACCAATTTACATAAACCTTGGCCTCTAACAATCTATGCTAGGGTAATTTCTATGTTGTATTCTTGTAAGGATGTGACCCAGTTTGCCTTTTTTTCACCCAGTTCTTTCTGCACTAACAAATTTCTAACAACAGGGTAAGGGACAATGATTTTCATCCTAGATTTCAGTAGATAAGATCGAAAGTGTTTTACCACTTTAAAAACAACATAAGCCTATTGATCTACTGCTGGGTAATTAAGTTGTGGTCCCTTGAAGGCTGATCTCATAAAGACAATTGGGAATTCGTTGTTTTTAGCATTTTTTTGGGTTAGGACAGCAACATAAGACCGATCAGAGGAAAACGTGTAGAGGGTGAAGTCTCGCAAAAAATCAGGGCTCATTAGAGAAGGAGCGTCTACTATATCCTTTTTTATTGAGTCAAAATCCTGACTTTCTAAAGGTCCCCAATGGTACTGTACATCCTTTTTTATTAAATTTTGTAATGGTCTAGCCATTTCTGAAAAGATGGGGATGAACCTCCTAACAAAGTTTATCTGACCTAAGAAAGATTGCATGGATTTTTTGGAAGAGGGAAGGGGCAGTTTTGAAATGACTTGGGTCCTTTTAGGGTCAATAATCATCCCTTCATTTGATATAATGAATCTGAGGAGCTTACCTTGTTCTACTGCAAAGACAAATTTTTATGGATTTAAAGAAATACCGTATTTACGACATCACTGTAGAATAGATTTTAGATGAGCTAGATGATCTCCCTTATTCTTTGAGAAGACAGTGACGTCATCTAGATAAACTACTATATATTGATTGATTAAACCGCGGAAAGTGATATCCATCGCTTTTTGAAAGGTGGCACCGACATTTATGAGCCCAAAGGGAATCTTCTTATAGGCATAGGTGCCCCATGGGGTACGGAAAGTGGTTTTGAGTTGATCTGAGGGAGACATAAGGACTTGGTTATATCCTGAAAAACCATCCAGCAACGATAATCTTCTAGAACCAGATACTTGTTGAAGGATCTGTTCCATGGGAGGAACAGGGTAGTTGTCTTTATCAGACGCTCGATTTAAATTTCAAAAATCGACACATAGTTGGATTTCACCACTCTTCTTCCTTACAGGGACAAGATTAGAGACCCACTAGGTATGTCTTACTGGGAAGATTATTTTAGCATTCAATAGTTTGTTTAATTCTTTCTTAACTGTTGGTTCAAGTTTCGGGTGCATCTTTCTTAACTTTTGTTGAAAAGGTTGGATCTGGGGTTTCATGGGAATAATGTGTTGTATGATGTTAGGATCAAAAGTCTTTAGGTCATCGTATGTCCAAGAAAAGACATCTTTAAATTCCTTAAACAACTTAATAAATGCTATCTTTTCTTGCTCAGAACATCCCAACCCCAAATTGATGAACTATGGGTTATCTTTAGTTCCTAAATTTACTTTTTCATGTGTCAAGGAAGAACTATTCATTTTACAATTCACTGATTTTTTGAATTTATCGTGAAGATCATAAAATTTTTCTAATCTAACCACAGATTTTGGGATAGAGTTTACCATGTCTGATGCAGACTCCGGGGATCTTGGATCTGGTATTACTGTAAAATCGCAAAGGTTTTCGTCATGGGTACCTTCATCGATAACTGCACCCTAGAAAGTCTCTTCCATGTGCAGAAAATTGATGATCTGTTGATCATCATTGAAGACTCTCCAATTTGTGATGTTGTTTGGGATAGATGGTCTGAACAACAACTCGACGGAAAATGCATTCGGAGATAGGCCTTCTGCAGGAAAAAGTTTTGAGGCAACGTTAGCTAACAAATTAGCCTCAGAATTATTCAATCTAGGAATAGAATTAATGTTAAACACAGAAAATTTGTTCATTAATTTCCATACCTCAGTCTGATAGCTTTTCTAGGTGTGGAGATAGACAGTGGATAGAATTTTTTACCTGTCTAACCACAATTTCTGAATCACCAAAGACAATCAAATTCTGAATCTTCAAATCCAGTTCTTTCCTGAGACCTTGCAGGAGTGCCTCATATTCGGCCGCATTGTTTGTGCATTCAAATTCTAACTGGCAAGTGATCAAAGTTTTTTTACCTGCTAGATCAATGAGCATGCACCCTGCACCAGATCCTTCCTTAGATTTAGATCCATCGAAGTAAAGAGACCAGATTTGATTTTCGTCAAGTGCATGTGACCACAGAGAGAAGGTTGTTGACTGTGTGCATGTCATAATTTCAGACTGTTGTTCCGGGTCAGTAATGGTAGAAGTTTCAGCCATAAAATTGCCGAAAAAAATGTCCATCCCCTGTATTTTAGGTGAATTGGTGGAAGCAGTGAATGGTTCATTGGGATCGTTTAAATCAGTTACCATGAACTTAAGATAACGCTCACGATTTACCTTGATTATGTTAGGCTTTCCATTCTCGGGAAGCCACAAGTGGGACCAATCCGTTGCAAAATAACCATGTAGCTGTTCAGACCAATCTCTACTTAAAAACAAGCCATATACTTCAGGGATATCAACGACAATAATATCAATAGCTTGATGGAATTTAGGATTAGATGATAATCTGATAAACACATTTTTTAATTCACCTATTACTTTAACACTAGTTCGATCAAGTTGAATAATTTTCAGGCTGGAAGGTTGAACTTCAGCATTAATTTTTTGACAGATAGACCAAGGCATTATGTTCGACGATGCACCTAAATCTACCATACATTTATGTACATTCCTATTGAAAATTTTGAAAGTCAACAAAAAGGGTGGGACATTTCTGCGAGTATTAACAACAAAAGTTTTTTTTTTTTTTAGTCTCAACCCCTAAAACTAGTTTATCTACATTTGTTACACTTTTTACAGCAAGGTCTCTTTTATCAGAAGGCTCTGGCGTTGTTTTGACGGAGACCTTTTGAGATGTTTTGGGGTCATTTTCAACAACTTTGTTGCTGTTCGGATTGTTGTTTTTGTTGTTTTCTGCAATATTCTGCAACATCTTTTGCAGAAGAAAAGAGAATTTTAATAATTCGTAAACATAAATGTTAGTTCTAAGTTTTTTTAGATCCTCAATCAAATCATACACTAAACTTGCGGCTGTTGAATTCTATTTAGTTTCAATTGATTTAGACCATTTTGGAGGTGCATTAGTTACAATTTCAGAAGAAGATTTATTTGTTGTCTTGCTCCTAGTATTGTAAGGATGCACTATTTCGAAATTAGCTTGAAAAATGCTATCCGAAAAATGCCCGAAAATGTTGGGCGAGGGTTCGTCCTCTTCCACTATCTCTTGTTCAGCTATGTCTTCAGGAATCTCAGGAGGAATCAAGTTATCATGTGCCTCTAGAATCGTCTGAATAGAAAATTGTAAGCTTTCTAGATGTAGGCCTTCAGAATTTGAGTTAGGCCGGTTTGTGGGAAAAGGATTTCTAAAAGGGGGTTTGTAAGGCCCTTTGCTTGAAGAAGCTTCTTCAGCCGATCTTCTCAAATCTATAACCTGATTAGACAACTTTTGAACGACCTTCTGTAAGCTTTCTAGATCCGAACTATCTGATTGAGTTTTGTTTTGGGGAGGTCTAGGAAGGATTTCGATTTTCTTCTTGGAGGATGAAGTAGTATCTTCCTTGTTACAGGTATTGTCTTTTAGGCTGAGAATATCTTTCTCGATTTGACTCGCCTCTTCGAAGGCTTCTAACAATGTGGCTTTCTTGGACCTTTTCACCCAAATGGCTATGTTTTGGTGTAAGGATTTCATGTAGTATGCGATAATAAGATTTTCGGCAGGCATTGAGTCCGTGGGGATTCGATTCTTTAATGTCAGGAACCTTTGATTAAAGTATTTTATCTTTTCTTTGGAGTTCATCTTTAAACTAGAGAGTTCCATGACTAGGACTTCAGGAGATTTATCATCTCCGAATTTCTCAAGGAAACAACATTTGAATCTATCCCATGACACGATGGTGTGGGGTTGTTGGACAAAGTACCGGGTAGAGGCATTGCCTTCAAAGGTGTAGGGAAACAGTTTGCACACTACGTCTTTGTGTTCAACACTATGGAGCCTAATGGCTAGCATGAATTTTTTGATATGATCCTCARCAATCTGTTTGGAATCTGGGTCAAATTTAGGGAGCCATTTCTCTGGATGTTTAGGCAAAGGATGTTGGGGCCCAGGTATGGCCACTGCATCTTGATCGAGCCAAGKTCTGGCGAKATTGTTCGGATTGGCCATAGGTGTGGGTGGTGTCGAAGGGTGATATGAAGAAMTTCCTTCGTCTGATGGTTCTTCTCCAAAAGAAGAAGGAGATGAAGGGGGTGGGGATGGTGGAATACCAGATCCTCCTACTGCAGGAGTGAGGATGTGATCTGGATCYGTAGGGTTTAGGGTAAGATCAGTACCTTCAAGTTGCTCCCTGATATCAGAGAAGTCTAATGGTTGGTTCAAAGGTTGACCTGGTTGTCTGATACGGGACAAGGCACTGTGCGTCCTTATGAGGGATTGGCGAACAATTTCTTGTACGTCATCCCCTGGGGGGTTTGGAGTTACCGATTCAACGGTGATCCGAGTATTGTCGTTTGATGTGGTTGTTGTTTGAGGGACAATGTTTTCATCAGAATGACTTCTTGTTACTATAGGTGAGCGGGTAGGCGGGGGAGGATTTTTTTGACCTCCTCATGCCATTAATAGTATTCAGGCCCTCCTTCTAGCGCCATTTGTTGATGAGCAAAATTGTCCGCTCGTCAACTGGAAGAGTGAGTCCAGTCCGGGGTTGTCTAATTAACCCAAGCCGTTTGGATTGACTCACCCTGACGGGTTTAATGGCTATGTTGGCCAATCTAAAGTCCTAAGGGAAGGGAAAAACAACTAAAAGAAATGTAATAACTTACTAAATAATAATCATTGAAATATATATGTACATATAAATATATATATATATATATATGTATACAATTTATCTAAGTAATATTTATATAATAGTTCTATTTATCATATATACAATATATACAAATCACGAGTTTTAATCTAAACTCATAAAAATCAATTGTAAATTGGTTCTTTTAACAATAGTAATAAAGTAAGCGAAAATACTATTTATTTTTGATTTGTTTTCTTGTATGTATACATTCATGAAATCAAATATTAAACTACTTAATTAAATAGAAAGATATAGATAGT
>ML804538.1:56700-95063 GCA_009831015.1 Picea engelmannii | reverse complement strand
CAAGAACTTCAAGAAACATATATGTGTTAAGTGAAATTGGAAATGAAAAGTGTTGTCTAGGAAAGGAAGATGAAAGTTGGCTATGGCACAGAAGAATGGGGAAGATACATTTTGATAACCTTTTGAAAGTCAACAAAAGAGAAGCAGTCATATAAATGCCCCAGATCACGAAACCAACCAACACTTTATGCAAGCATTGTCAACAAGGAAAGCAAATGAAGACCAAGTTTAAATCAAAGGAATATTCAATGACAAGACCACTGGAAATTGTGCATACTGATCTAGTTGGACCAACTAAAATAAAGGGATTAAAAGGTGAGAAATAATTCATGTTATTAGTTGATGATTATACAAGAATGACTGCAGTTTGCTTTCTCAAGAATAAGTTAGAGGCTTTTGAAAAATTCAATATCTACAAGGAAATGGTTGAAAATGAAATGGATTCAAAAATCAAATGCTTGAGATCTGATAATGGAGGAGAGTTCATCTCAAAGGAATTTATGGACTACTGTAGCAATCATGGAATAAAAAGGAAATTATTTGTTGCTAGGACACCTCAAAAGAATGGAGTTGTTGAAAGAAAGAACATGACAATACAGGAAATGGATCGAACAATGTTAATGGATTCAAAATTGACAAATATTTTTTGGACACAAACAGTGCATACAACAATTCACATTCAAAACAGATTAATGCTCAGAAACAACAATGACAAAACTAGGGGAGTGAATCTGGTCTAGGGTTGTCTAATTAACCCAAGCCGTTTCGATTAATCCACTCTGACGGGTTTAGCAGCTCCGTTGCCCAATCTAAGTCCTAAAGAAAGCGAAAAAACAGAACTAAAGGAAATGCAATAACTCAATTAATAACAATCGCTGAAAACTATATATACATCTAATATATATTTACAGTTTAACTAACTAATAATTATAAAATAACTCTGCTTATCATGTATACAATACATACAAATAATTATAATTCTAAGATATATATATAATATGTACAAAATACGAATTTTAATCTAAATCCGTAAAAATCGAATGTAAATTGTTTTTTTTTTTTAAACAACAGTAAAACTATTATCTAATCTTTATGATTTGTTTTTTTATAATGTTTATATAAAATAAATCAAATATAAAACTATCTAATTAAACACAAGAAATAACAGATGATCAAAAATGTTTTAACTAAAGGGGGCTTCTATATTTATTATGGTAACGAAATCAAATAACAGACTGACCTGTTGTCGCACCCAATATTTGTTCAGTGTGTAGCATCCAATAGCAGATCCTACAAATGCTTCTCATAAATGTGAAGCAGTAATGATGTAATTCAAATGATAGAACATATAAGAGATACGATCACAACAATCTCATAATTTCACAAGCAACCACATTAAGATAAATCCTGCTGTGAGAACTTGTGTATAAATATTCAATAAAAGATAAAGATAAATCTCTCAATTCAAGTTTGAACAAAATGAATACTGTATGTTAATCTGGAACATAAAACATGGAAAATATATCAATTTTCATCGTACCAACTTGTAGTACACCATGACAGCGAAAGCAATCATAATCTAATTGCAAATTGAAATAATCACGACTTGAATAAAACCACAATACGAAAAAGCTAAAGCTGTGACGAGTATTATATTTCATTCAAGTCTGTAAATGAAAAATCCATAGTCTTTCCCGAGGCAGAGATGGTCTCCTGTTTACAAAATAACATGCTTATATAGGTTCTAGGAACAAAATGTTTCCTGTTGATAATATAAAATATGTTCAAAAAAAATGGGGGATGCAACCTCTCTGATTTTACTTGATATCAAAATACCAACAGCCTAATCTATTTACTAAAAAAATAAAGATGGTATGGTTGGGAGATCCCAAAAGTGCCTCAAATCTCCTTAGAAATCACGGGTTCCTGAAAACAAATGAAAATGGGAAGATTTTAGATGTGTTTTCAATTGTCAAAACAAGAAATTCAAATTTTTCTAACTGGCTACAGACTCTTACGATTCTGTATCTAGTTATAATTACCACTACAATCATATTTTATTCAACAAACAAAACAAACTAATCTTTATAAGAAAGACAATCTATTCAAACAAATCGTATATCCTAAATTGAGAGTGACAAAATCATGCTAAACTCCAAAAAGATCATACCTCAAATTGTGGGATTAAAACATATCAAGCAATCTTGGAGTTTACTATTGTTGTTGCTGCCTCTACATTCTTAAAAATGACAGATCCTGTAGATTTTTGGCATTTCTCCTTTGCTTGAGTTATGGATTGGAGTCTACTGTTCTCGCTTGTCAACAAATCCACTTGGTCTTTTAAATATTTAAGCCGGGACTATAGCAAAGGCACATCTGTATAAAACATGTCGATCCAGGATCGACACTCATTACACTGTGGCTGTAGGGATTGTGCGATGGCACTGATAGCATTAACGGTTGAAGAATCATCCACGCGAAAGGTAGGTTTATCATAGAGTCGAATGCCTGAGAAATCTGGGTTATCCTTTAGACATGGAGGCAGGTTGTTTACATAGTCATAGGGTGTATGAGGATAGAGCCCGTAAGACATAGGATCTTCTTCAACCAAAAACCTCTCAATTTCCGAATCTGAGTCTTCACTTAATTCAATTGTGTTGTTTGTGTCTACACAGGGTTTGAATTTGTTTTGAGCACATCATGAAATCAAACGACCAGCCCGTTTATTCTTGTAATTAAAATTGACACTGCCCTTGTGCTTCTTCCCTATGGGTTTTTTAACAGTTTTAGCGCAACTCTTTGGGTGCGAATCCAGTTGATTGTCCATTTGAGTAACATCAGGGTAGGTAGAGGGTTCAAAATTAGGGGCAAGATCATAGGGCAGGAGCGATGGAGGAGAGGTGGTAGGTTTCACAAGGGTTTCTATGACAACAGGCTTATCAACCTGTCCCAACTCACTGTTGCCAAAGACATTTCATAAAACAAAGTCATCCCAACAATCGTTGTGTAATTGCAATTGATGCACAAGGATAATTTTAATTAAACCATGATGGAATAAACTCAAATTAGAACTCTACCTCTTAAACCATTTTCCCATATTGTACAGACTCCTAAGCAAGAAGTAGGGCATATTGAATGGGAAGTCAATGAAACTCATAAGCAATCGTAGATGATACAGGAAAAGTAACCCAACTCTTCCTTCATGAGTGATGAATTGTTTCACAATAGCAAGTATATCATGCCACCTAGGTTTTAAGGATGAGACTGGCATACCTCGGTCGCAACTAGTAATTTTCCGTGAGGTGAACAACAAAGTCTAGGGGACCTCTTCAACTTTTGCGTTCTTGAACCACTTTTGCCCAACAACTGGTAAACCTATAGCTTGGCTTAAAAAAAAATTAGTTACCTCTAGCTGCATGTCACCTATCTTTGCTCTGCAGCTGTCGAAGGTCAATGCGAACTCTTGGGCAACTCTCAGATTGAAACCCTTAATTTTTTCAATGAATAAATGCCAACCGTTCCTTTCTAAATCATCCCTGGAATTATCATACGATAGAAAGGTTTGGATGCCATTGGGATCAATCCTTACCACTGGAGCCATGGCAAATAGAAGGGAATCAACACAGAACCTACAGGTAGGGTTTGATAAAAGGCCACAGAGCCATAGGCCTGAGCTTCAACAAAACAATGCTATGACAGTTCAAACGGTAGGCAGAGGCGTTAATCACCGTGAGTGGGAGAAAAATCGTGAAGCCTGAGGCCACGGAGAAGAGTAATGGCATGTTGTACTTCATATGACACTTTGGCATTGGGTACATATGAGGATGTGAACACTTGGAAAACCATAGTATTCACATTCATGGCTTGATTACAAAGGTAAGTGTATCAAATAAAAATTGAATAATTAAAAGCTTTATGAATCAAAACTCCATTAATATCAATTGAATATTAATGAATGGAGGTCTTTCACTTATGTAACCAAGGCACATTTAGAACCAAGGAGTTATAAATAAGGAGAACAATCATGTTCATAGCAAAAATATGACAATTCAATAATGGACCATATGAACAGTTTTCCTTTAATAAAAAATCAAAACAAAGTGTCAATTCCAGCTGTGAGTTTTCATGCTTATAGTCATGAAAACAAAAATCGAAAGGAAGATATGTAAAAAGCGACAAGTGACAAGTGTCGTTTTAGTGATAATGGTCAAGACGACTAATGAAAATTTAGAGACCCTGTGTAGGCAACTTATAAACAATAGAAATTATATTATTTCTGCCAACAATGGCGACACGCTAGGAGAAGCAGTTATCTCTGCCAAATGAACGAGTTCAGATTAGGATAATTAGAAAAAAATTCAAATCGAAAACAACTGAAAAAGATGTTTGAACATCGTAAATAATTATAATGCATTCCAGTTTTAGATTACTGTTATTTTAAAGAGACGAAAACTAATGACAACCTTAACAAAAGAGAGTCACGATATTAAAGTTAAAATTCTCAATATTGTTGACAGGGCCGCTGCTGCCAGCAGACATCCATAGCCTCGACAGGGATGTCAATTAACCCACTCTAATATTTGTATCCTACCAAGAAGTTCCAGATCAGAACGAAGGACATTTAAGGTAAAAAAGAATCCATATCTGAGAATTTTCTTTTACCTGACATTGCTTCGCTGCCAGCGGGCCTGTTCAGTACCCCAGCGAAGTTATCTTTGCGCCATGCATGCATTTACTCGCTGCTAGTAGGCCTGTTTAGTACCCCGGAAAAGTTATCTTTGCGCCATGCATGCATTTACCCACTGCCAGCAGACCTGTTCAGTATCCCGATGGGTTTACAAGCACTTTCCACAACTCTCTAAAGGTTTATTTAGTTTTAAAGATATTTAATAGAGCGGGGTAACGCTGAAAATTCTAGTTTTTGGACACATCTTAGTAAGTCATAGACGTTGAAGAAATTTCTTAGCTGTCCTTCGTCAAGATTTAGAAATAGTTTGTTAATAAAACCGTCTTTCAAGAGTAGGTAGACATCTTCAAGTTGTTCTCTTAAGGAATAGGGACAGCGTAAAGAGAATTTTTATGGATGATCGTGAATACCTTCAGTTGCAGAGTAAAATCAAGAAACACTTTTCAAACAAGAAGTTATCTTCAACATGGTTGCAAACTCAGAGAAAAACAAGAATTGATGTGTAAATAACTTTCAACAGTCATTTTAGAGGGGAAATTTGTTTGTTCTCTTTGTCTGAGGTAGCCCATGATGCAGGCATGTGTGTTTCAAAAATAAAGACTAATAAGCATAAAGGAAAAATCAAAACAATCTAGCAAAGAAAAACCAATAGCAAACAAAACAAAAAATATTTACACAGTGTACATGGGAGCGTCATCAGGCAAAGTACCTTTTCAGAGCTTGGCCATTCACCGGAAAGGTGTCTGGCTATCCCTCTAAATTCTGTAATCGGAAGGAACTGGGATCCAATTTCTCAGCAATTAAAAATGGTCCCAACCACAAGTTCTAAAACTTTGTATGCTCTCGTTTTCCCTCGTGAGGTTTATCCCATTTTAGGACAAGGTCACCTACCTCAAAATTTCTGTCAGAGGCAGAATTGGAATCAAACCATTTTTTAACAATGAGTTGATGTTGATCCAATTTCCATTTTGCTTGAGCCCTCACTTCTTCTAATTTTAACAAAGCGTTAATTCGACTTTCCAAAGGGGGACAATCTTCTTCCTGTACTTTCTGCGATAAATGCAAAGATGGAAGAAGGAGATGTGGTGGAAGAATCACCTCCCTGCCATAAACAAGAAAGAAAGGTGAGTTACCCACAACAGTTTTAGGATTTACTCTCTCAGCCCAGATTGCGTTTAACAATGCGTTATGCCAAATTTTTATGGCTTTCGGAGACCGTTCTCTTGATAATTTTGATCAGATTTTTATTAGTTGATTCTACCAAACCGTTTCCTTGGGGGTAATAGATGGTAGAATACTTTAATTTAATTCATTTTTCTAGAGTGAAATCACTCATCTCAAGAGATGAAAAATAAGAAGCATTATCAAATACCAGGCATTCAGGGATACCGAAGTGAGTAATAATATTTGAATTCAGGAAGGATATTACCTGACTGGTATTTACATCTTTTAATGGGGCAGCCTCGAACCACCTGGTGAAGTAATATGTGGCTGTTATAATATATTTATGCTTCTGTGTGGATGGCGGATTGATTGGGCCTATAATATCTAGACCCCATTGCTGAAAAGGGGAGTCTACCGAAACTAGTTGCAAATGAAAAAGTTGGTTTCTGTATTTGACCAGATGCTTTTTGACAAATCACACACTTGCGACATAAAGCATGAGCGTCTTTAAAAAGGGTAGGGCAATAATAACCTTCTCTTAATAATTTATGGGCAGTGGTGTCTCCACCAAAATGCCCCTGGCTTCTCCTGCATGCAATTCCAATAAGACTTTTTCTGCTTCATCTTTCTCAAGACAACGCACTAGTACTCCATCAAAATTTCGACGAAACAAAATACCATTAATCAACTAAAAAGAAGCATATTTTAATCTTAGTTATCTCCTTTTTGTGGGATCAAGGTGACAGGGAGATGATCCGTGCATAAGACAAAATTTTATGTCATCGTACCAGGGACTAACAGGGTTTTGTGCACAACAGATTTGATTTTGATAGTGTTGTCCTAGATTTAACATATCATTTTCCTCTTGTTGTCCTATAGCTGAATCAGCGACCAACTTTCATAAACCTTGGCCTCTTACTATTTGTGCTGGGGTGATTTCTATGTCATATTCTTGTAAGGATGTGACGCAGTTCACCCTTTTTTCGCCTAGTTCTTTCTGTACTAATAAATTTCTGACAGTAGGGTAAGGGACAATGATTTTCATCTTAGATTTAAACAGATAAGATCGGAAGTGCTTTACATCTTTGAAAACAACATAGGCTTGCTGATCTACTGCTTGGTAATTAAGTTCTGCACCCTTGAAGGCTGAGCTCATAAAGGCAATTGGGACTTCGTTGTTTTCAGCGTTGTTTTGAGTTAGGAAAACAGTGTATGAGCAGTCAGAGGCAAACGTGTAGAGGGTGAAGTCTTGCAAAAAGTCGGGGCTCAATAGAGAAGGAGTGTCTATTATGGCCTTTTTTATTGAATCAAAATCTTGTCTTTCTAAAGGTCCCCAATGGTATTGTTCATTCTTTTTTATTAAGCTTTGTAATGGTCTCACAATTTCTGAAAAGCTGGGGACGAATCTCCTAACAAAGTTTATCTGGCCTAAGAAAGATTGCATGGAATTTTTTGACGAGGGAGGGGGAATTTTCGAAATGACAGGATAGTTGTCTTTATCAGACGCTCGGTTAAGATTTTGGAAATCGACACATAGTCAGATTTCACCACTCTTCTTTCTGGCAAGGACAAGATTAGAGACCCATTGTGTGTGCCTAACTGGGAAGATTATCTTAGCGTTCAGGAGTTAGTTTAATTCCCTCTTGACCATTGGTTAGAGTTTTGGGTGCATTTTCCTTAACTTTCGTTGAAAAGATTGGGTTTGGGGTTTCATGGGGATAACATATTGTATGCTGTTAGGATCAAAGGTTTTTAGGTCATCATACGTCCAGACAAAAACATCTTTGAATTCCTTAAACAACTTAATAAATGCTAGTTTTTCTTGCTCAGAACACCCCACTCCTAAATTAATGGACTGTGGGTTGTCTTTGGTTCCCAAATTTACTTTTTCATGCGTCCAAGATGAACTATTCGTTTTACAGTTCACTGATTTTCTGAACTTGTCGTGAAGATCATAAAAATTTTCTAATCTAACTACAGATTTTGGGATAGAGTTTACCATGTCTGATGAAGATTCTGGTGATCTCATATCTGGCATTACCGTAAAGTCACGAAGATTTTCGTCATGGGTACCTTCGTCGATCACCACGCCCTGGAAAGTTTCTTCCATATGCAAAAAACTTATAATTTGTTGATCGTCATCGAAGACTCTCCAATTCGTGATGCTGTCTGGGACGGATGGTCTGAATAACAATTCGACGAAAAATGTATTCAGAGATAAGCCTTCTGTAGGAAAAAGTTTTGAAGCGACGTTAGCTAAGAAATCAACTTCCGAATTATTCAATCTAGGAATAGAATTTATGTTAAATGCAAAAAACTTGTTCATCAAATTCCATACCTCAGTTTGATAGCTTTTAATGTGTGGAGATAAATAGTGGATGGAATTTTTTACCTGTCTAACCACAATTTTCAAATCACCAAAGACAGTCAAATTTTGAATGTTTAGGTCTAATGATTTTTTGAGGCCTTGCAGGAGTGCCTCATATTCAATCATGTTCTTTGTACATTCGAATTCTAACCGGCAAGCAATTAGAGTCTTGTTACCTACTGGATCGATGAGATGCAACCTGCACCAGCTCCTTCCTTAGATTTTGACCCATCAAAGTAAAGAGACCATATTTGATTGTCGTCAGTTGCATGTGACCACTTAGAGGAAGTTGTTGGCTGTGTATATGTCAAAATTTTAGATTGTTGTTCTGGGTCAGTGATGGTGGAAGTTTCGGCCACGAAATTGCTGAAAAAGGTATCCATCCCCTGTATTTCGGGGGAATTGGCAGAAGGAGTGAATGGTTCATTGGGGTCATTTAAATCAGTCACTGTGAACTTTAGATAACGTTCACGATTTACCTTGATTCTATTGGGCTTTCCATTCTCGAGCAGCCACAAGTGAGACCAATCGTCGCAAAATAGCCATGTAATTGTTCTGACCAATCTCTACTAAAAAACAAACCATAAACTTCTGGGATATCTACAACAATAATATAAATCACTTGCTGAACTTTAGGATTAGACGACAATCTTATAAGCACATTTCTTAATTCGCCTATCACTTTAACACTAGTTCGATCAAGATGGATAATTTTCAAGGTGGATGGTTGAAATTTGGCATTAATATTTTGAAAAACAGACCAAGGCATTACGTTAGATGACACACCTAAATCTACCATACAGTTATGTACATTCCTATTGAAAATTTCAAAAGTTAACAAAAATGGAGGGACATTTCTGCGAGTATTAACAGTGGAAGATTGTTTCTTTTTACTCGCAGCCTCTGAAACTGGTTTATCTACATTTGTTACATTATTTACAGGAAGGTTTCTTTTATCATGAGGCTCGGATGTAGTTTTGGCAGAGGCCTTCTCAGGAATTTTGGGGCTATTTTGAACACCTTTGTTATTGCTCGGATTGCTATTTTTGTTGTTCTCTGCAATATTTTGTAGCATTTTTTGCAAAAGAAAAGGGAATTTTAATAATTCGTAAACATAAATGTTAGCCCTAAGATTATTTATATCTTCAACCAAATCATAATATAAACTTGGGTTTACTGAATTATGTTTAGTCTCAATCGATTTAGACTGTTTTGGAGGCAAAGTCGTAGAGATTTCAGAAGAAGGCTTATTTGTTGTCTTGCTCCTAGTATTGTAAGGATGCACTGTTTCGAAATTAGCTTGAAAAATGCTATCCGGAAAATGTCCAAAAATGTTCGGAGAGGATTCATCTTCTTCTACTATCTCTTGTTCAGCTACTTCTTAAGGAATCTCGAGAGGAATCAAATTATCGTGTGCTTCTAGGATCGTTTGAATAGCAAATTGCAGGCTTTCTAGATTTAGGCCTTCAGTATTTGAATTAGGTCGGTTGGTGGGAAAAGGATTCCTAAAAGGGGGTTTGTAAGGCCCTTTGCTCAAAGAGGCTTCTTCAACCGACCTTTTCAAATATATAAGTTGGTTGGACAATTTCTGAACGACTCTCTGTAAGTTTTCTAAATCTAAGCTTTCAGGTTGAGCTTTGTTTTGGGAAGTTCTAGGAAGGATTTCGTTTTTCTTTTTGGAAGATGACCTAGTCTCTATCTCGTTGCTAGTAGTGTCTTTTAAACTGAGAATTTCTTTCTCGATTTGACTGACCTCTTTGAAGGCTTCTAACAACGTGGCTTTCTTGGATCTCTTTACCCAAATGGCTATGTTTTGATGTAAGGCTTTCATGTAGTATGTGATAATAAGATTCTCGGCAGGCATCGAATCCGTAGGGATCTGGTTCTTTAGTGTCAAGAACCTTTGATTAAAGTCTTTGATCTTTTCTTTGGGGTTAATTTTTAAACTAGAAAGCTCCATGACTAGAACTTCAGGTGACTTGTCGTCTCCGAACTTCTCAAGGAAACATGATTCAAATTTCTCCCATGACACGATGGTGTGGGGCTGTTGGGAAAAGTACCAGGTAGAGGAATTGCCTTCAAAGGTGTAGGGAAACAATATACTGACTACGTCTTCATGCTTAACACTACAGAGTCTAATGGCTAACATAAAATTTTTGATGTGATCTTTAGCGAGCTATTTGGAGTCCGGGTCAAACTTAGGGAGCCATTTCTCCGGGTGTTTGGGCAAAGGATGCTGAGGCCCAGGCATAGCCATTGCATCTTGGTCGAGCCAGGGTTTGGAAAGATTGTTCGGGTTGGCCATAGGTGTGGGTGGTCTCGAAGGCTGAGAGGAGGAACTTCCTTCGTCAGCTCCATAAGAAGAAGGAGGTGGTGATGGTGGTATACCAGATCCTCCTGTTGCAGGAGTGAGGATTGGATATGTAGGGTTTAAGGTAAGGTCAGTACCTCCAAGTTGTTCTTTGATATCAGAGAAGTCTAATGATTTATTCAAAGGTCAGTTTGGTTGTCTTATACAGGCTAAGGCACTATACATTCTTATGAGATATTGCCGAACAATGTCTTGTATGTCACCACCCATAGGATTTGGAGTTACTGGTTCAACTGTGATCCATATATCATCGTTTGATGTGGTTGCTGCTTGAGGGACAATGTTGTCATCTAAACAAATTCTAGTTACTATAGGTGAGTGGGTAGGTGGGGGAGGAGTCTTATGACCTCCTCGTGCCCTTAATAGTTTTCAGGCCCTCCTTCTAGCACCATTTGTTGACGGGCGAAATTGACCGCTCGTCAACTGGAGGAGTGAATCTGGTCTGAGGTTGTCTAACTAACCCAATCCATTTGGATTAATCCACTCCGATGGTTTTAGCGGCTCCGTTGGCCAATCTAAGTCCTAAAGAAAGTGAAAAAATAGAACTAAAGGAAATGCAATAACTCAATAAATAACAATCGTTGAAAACTATATATACATCTAATATATATTTACAGTTTAACTAACTAATAATTATAAAATAACTCTACTTATCATGTATACAATAAATACAAATAATTCTAATTCTAAGATATATATAATATGTACAAAATACGAATTTCAATCTAAATCCGTCAAAATTGAATGTAAATTGTTTAAAAAAAAAAAAAAAAACAACAGTAAAACTATTATCTAATATTTATGATTTGTTTTTTTATAATGTTTATATAAAAGAAATCAAATATCAAACTATCTTATTAAACATAAGAAATAACAGATGATAAAAAATGTTTTCACTACAGGGGGATTCTATATTTATTATGCTAACGAAATCAAATAACAGGATGACCCGTTATCGCACCCAATATTTGTTCAGTGTCTAGCATCCAATTTCCTTGTCTGATGAGGTAAACCTGCAACAGATCCTACAATTGCTTCTCATAAATGTGAAACAGTAATGATGTAATTCGAATGATAGAACATATAAGAGATACAATCACATCAATCTCATAATTTCACAAGTAGCCACATTAAGATAAATCCTGCTGTGAGAACTTGTGTATAAATATTCAATAAAAAATAAAGATAAATCTCTTAATTCAAGTTTGAACAAAATGATTACTGTATGTTAATCTACAACATAAAACATGGACAATATATAAATTTTCATCATACCAACTTGTAGTACACCATGACAGCGAAAGCAATCATAATCTAATTACAAATTGAAATAATCACGACTTGAATAAAACCACAATACGGAAAAGCTAAAGCTGTGACGAGTATTATATTTCATTCAAGTCTGTAAATGAAAAATACATAGTCTTGCCACAGGCAGAGATGGTCTCCTGTTTACAAAATAACATGCTTATATAGGTTCCAGGAACAAAATGTTTCATGTTGATAATATCAAATCTGTTCAAAAAAAATGGGGGATGCAACCTCCCTGATTTTACTTGATATCAAAATACCAACAACCTAATCTATTTACTAAAAACATAAATATGGTATGGCTGGGAGATCCCAACAGTGCCTCAAATCTCCTTATAAATCATGGGTTCCTGAAAACAAATGAAAATGGGAAGATTTTGGATGTGTTTTCAAATGTCAAAACAAGCAATTCGAATTTTTCTAACTGGCTACAGAATCTTACGATTCTGTAGCTAGTTATAATTACCACTACAATCATATTTTATTCAACAAACAAAACAAACTAATATTTATAATAAAGGTAATATATTCAAACAAATCGTATATCCTAAATTGAGAGTGACAAAATCATGATAAACTTCAAAATGATCATACCTCAAATCGTGGGATTAAAACATGTCAAGCAATCTTGGAGTTTACTATTGTTGTTGCTGCCTCTACATTCTTAAAAATGATAGATCCTATAGTTTGTTGGTGTTTCTCCTTTGCTTGAGTTATGGATTGGAGTCTATTGTTCTCACTTGTCAACAAATCCAATTGGTCTTTTAAAGATTTAAGACGGGACTGTAGCAAAGGCACATCCATATAATACTTGTCGATCCAGGATCGACACTCATTACATTGTGGTTGTAGGGACTTTGCATTGGCACTGATAGCATTAATGGTTGAAGAATCATTCATGTGAAAGCTAGGTTTATCACAGAGTCGAATGCCCGAGAAATCTGGGTTATCCTTTAGACAAGGAGGCAGGTTGTTTACATAGTCATAGGGCGTATGAGGATAGAGCCCATAAGACATAGGATCTTCTTCAGCCAAAAACCTCTCAATTTTCGAATCTGAGTCTTCACTTAATTCAATTTTGTTGTTTGTGTCTGCACAGGGTTTGGATTTGTTTCGAGCACATCGTGAAATCAAATGACCAACCCTTTTATTCTTGTAATTAACATCGACACTGCCCTTGTGCTTCTTCCCTGTGGGTTTTTTAACAGTTTTAGCGCAACTCTTTGGGTGCGAATCCGGTTGATTTTCCATTTGAGTAATATCAGGGTAGGTCGAGGGTTCAAAATTAGGGGAAAGATCACAGGGCAGGAGCGGTGGAGAGGTGGTAGGTTTCACAAGGGTTTCTATGACAATAGGCTTATCAACCTGTCCCAACTCACTGTTGCCAAAGCCATTTTGTAAAACAAAGTCATCCTAACAATCGTTGTGTAATTGCAATTGATTCACAAGGATAATTTTAATTAAACTATGATGGAATAAACTCGAATCAGACCTCTGCCTCTTAAACCATTTTCCCATCTTGTATAGACTCCTAAGTAGGAAGTAGGGCATATTCAACAGGAATTTAATGAAACTCATAAGCAATCGCAGATGATACAGGAAAGGTAACCCAAATCTTCCGTCACAAGTGATGAATTGTTTCACAATAGAAAGTAGATCATGCCACCTAGGTTTTAAGGATGAGACTGGCATACCTCGATCGCAACTAGTAATTTTCTGTGAGGTGAATAGCAAAGTCCGGGGGACCTCTTCAACTTTTGCGTTCTTGAACCACTTTTTCCCGACAACTGGTAAACCCATAGCTTGGCTTAAAAATTCTTTAGTTACCTCTAGCTGCACGTCACCTATCTTTTCTCTGCAGTTGTCGAAGGTCAATGCGAACTCTTGGGCAACTCTCAGATTGAAACCCTTAAATTTTTCAATGAATAAATGCCAACCGTTCCTTTCTAAATCATCCCTGGCGTTATCATATGATAGAAAGGTTTGGATGCCATTGGGCTCAATCCTTACCACTGGAGCCATGGCGAACAGAAGGGAATCAACACAGAACATATAGGTAGGGTTTGATAAAAAGCCACAGAGCCATAGGCCCGAGCTTCAACAAAACAATGCTATGATAGTTCAAACGGTAGGTAGAGGCGTTA
The DNA here is from genome assembly GCA_009831015.1 of Picea engelmannii. Classification (NCBI taxonomy): domain Eukaryota; kingdom Viridiplantae; phylum Streptophyta; class Pinopsida; order Pinales; family Pinaceae; genus Picea; species Picea engelmannii. Next base: position 81,018 of record ML804538.1, on the reverse strand, counting down.
ATCACCATGCGTGGGAGAAAAATCGTGAAGCCTGAGGCCACGCAGAAGAGTAATGGCATGCTGTGCTTGATATGACACCTTGGCATTGGGTACATACGAGGATGTGTACACTTGGAAAACCATAGTACACACATTCATGGCTTGATTAGAAAGGTAAGTGTATCAAATAAAAATTGAATAATTAAAAGCTTTATGAATCAAAACTCCACTAATATCAATTGAATATTAATGAATGGAGGTATTTCACTTATGTAACCAAGGCATGTTTATAACCAAGGAGTTATAAACAAGGAGAACAATCATGTTCATAGCAAAAATATGACAATTGAATAATGGACCATATGAACAGTTTTCCTTTAATAAAAAATCGAAACAAAGTGTCAATTCTAGTTGCGAGTTTTCATGCTTACAGTCATGAAAAAAAAATTCGAAAGGAAGATATGTAAAAGGCGACAAGTGACAAGTGTCATTTTAGTGATAATGGTCATGATGAGTAATGAAAATTTAGAGACACTGTGTAGGAAGCTTATAAACAAAAGAAATTATATTATTGCTACCAACAATGGCGACATGCTGGGAGAAGAAGTTATCTTTTCCAAATGAACAAGTTCAGATTAGGATAATCAGAAAAAACTTCAAATCGAAAACAATTGAAAAAGTTGTCTGAACATCGTAAATAATTATAATGCACTCCAATTTCAGATTATTGTTATTTTAAAGAGATGAAAACTAATGACAACCTTAACAAAAGAGAGTCATGATATTAAAGTTAAAATCTTCAATACTGTTGACAGGGCCACTGCTACCAGCAAGCGTCCATAGCCTCGACAAGGATGTCAATTAACCCACTCTGATATTTGTATCCCGCCAAGAAGTTCCAGATCAGAACAAAGGGCATTTAAGGTAAAAAAGAATCCATATCTGAGAATTTTCTTTTACCTGACATTGCTTCACTGCCAGCGGGCCTGTTCAGTACCCCAATGAAGTTATCTTGGCATCTTGCATGCATTTACCCGCTGCCATCATACCTGTTCAGTATCCCGATGGGTTTACAAGCACTTCCCACAGCTCTCTGAACGTTTATTTAGGTTTAAAGATATTTAATAGAGCAGGGTAATGCTGAAAATTCTAGTTTTTGGACACATCTTAGTAAGTCACAGACCTTGAAGAAATTTCTTAGCTGTCCTTCGTCAAGATTTAGAAATAGTTTGTTCATAAAACTGTCTTTCAAGAGCAGGGAGATATCTTTGAGTTGTTCTCTTAAAGAACAGGGACAGCGTAAAGAAATTTTTTATGGATGATCGTGACTACCTTCAGTTGCATACTAAAATCAAGAAACGCTTTTCAAACAACAAGTTATCTTCAACATGGTTGCAAACTCAGAGAAAAACCAGAATTGATGTTTAAAGAACTTTCAACAGTCATTTTAGAGGGGAATTTTTTTTTTTTCTCTTCGTCTGAGCTAGCCCATGATGCAGGCATGTGTGTTTCAAAAAGAAAGAATGATAAGCATTAGGAAAAATCAAAACAAGCCAACAAAGAAAAACCAACAGCAAACAAAACAAAAAATATTTACACAGTGTACATGGGAGCGTCATCAGGCAAAGTACCTTTTTAGAGCTTGGCCATTCACCGGAAAGGTGTCTGACTGTCCCTCTAAGTTTTGTAATTGGAAGGAACTGGGACCCAATTTCTCAACAATTAAAAATGGTCCCAACCACAAGCTCTGAAACTTTGTATGCTCTCCTTTTCCCTCATGAGGTTTATCCCATTTTAGGACAAGGTCACCTACCTTAAAATTTATTTCAGAGGCAGAATTGGAATCAAACCATTTTTTAACAATGAGTTGATGTTGATCCAATTTCCATTTTGCTTGAGCCCTCACTTCTTCTAATTTTAACAAAGCGTTAATTCGACTCTCCAAAACGGGACAGTCTTCTTCCTGTACTTTCTGTGATAACTGCAGAGATGGAAGAAGGAGATGTGGTGGAAGAATCACCTCCCTGCCGTAAACAAGAAATAAAGGTGAGTTACCCACAACAATTTTAGGAGTTACTCTGTCAGCCCAGATTGTGTTTAGCAATGCGTTATGCCAATTTTTATGGTTTTCGAAGACCGTTCTCTTGATAATTTTGATCAGATTTTTATTAGTTGATTCTACCAAATCGTTGCCTTGGGGGTAATAGCTGGCAGAATACTTTAATTTAATTCATTTTTCTAGAGCGAAATCACTCATCTCAAGAGACAAAAAATAAGAATCATTATCAAATACCAGGCATTCAGGAATACCAAAACGAGTAATAATATTTGAATTCAGGAAGGATATTACCTGTATGGTATTTACAGCTTTTAATGGGGCATCTTTGGACTACTTGGTGAAGTAATCTATGGCTGTTATAATATATTTATGCTGCTATGAGGATGGCGGATTGATTGGGCCTATAATATCTAGACCAAACTACTGAAAAGGGGAGTCTTCTGAAACTGGTTGCAAAGGGAAAGCTGGTTTCTGTATCCGACCAGATGTTTTTTGACAAATCACACACTTGAGACATAAAGCATGAGCGTCTTTAAAAAGGGTAGGTCAGTAATAACCTTCTCTTAATACTTTATGGGCAGTGGTGTCTCCACCAAAATGCCCACTGCCTTCTCCTGCATGCAATTCCAATAAGACTTTTTCTGGTTCATCTTTCTCAAGACAACGCATTAGTACTCCATCAAAATTTTGACGAAACAAAATACCATTAATTAGCTGAAAAGAAGCATATTTTAATCTTAGTTCTCTCCTTTTTATGGGATCAAGGTGACGGGGAGCTGATCCGTGCATAAGACAAAATTTTATGTCATCGTACCAGGAACTAACAGGGTTTTGTGCACAGCAGATTTGATTTTGATAGTGCTGTCATGGATTTAACATATCATGTTCCTCTTGTTGTCCTACAGTTGAATCAACAACCAACCTACATAAATATTGGCCTCTTACTATTTGTGCTAGGGTGATTTCTATGTCATATTCTTGTAAGGCTGTGACCTAGTTCGCCCTTTTTCACCTAGTTCTTTCTATACTAATAAATTTCTGACAGCAGGGTAAGGGACAATGATTTTCATCCTAGATTTCAACAGATAAGATCGAAACTGATTTACTGCTTTAAAAACAACATAGGCTTGTTGATCTACTGTTGGGTAATTAAGTTCCGCACCCTTGAAGGTTGAGCTCACAAAGGCAATTGGGACTTCATTATTTTCAACGTTATTTTGAGTTAGGATGACATCATATGAGTGGTCAGAGGCAAACGTGTAGAGGGTGAAGTCTTGCAAAAAGTCAGGGCTCATTAGAGAAAGAACGTCTATTATGACCTTTTTTATTGAATCAAAATCCTGTCTTTCTAAAGGTCCCCAATGGTACTGTACATTCTTTTTTATTAAGTTTTGTAATGGTCTCACCATTTCTGAAAAGCTGGGGATGAATCTCCTAACAACGTTTATCTGACCTAAGAAAGATTGCATGGAATTTTTTGACGAGGGAGGGGGAAATTTTGAAATGACTTGAGTTCTTTCAAGGTCGATAATCATCCCTTCACTCGATACAATGAATCTGAGGAGATTACCTTGTTCTACTACGAAGATAGATTTTTTAGGAATCAAAGAAAAGTCATACTTACAACATCGTTGTAGAACGGATCTTAAATGAGCTAGATGATCTTTTTTATTTTTCGAGAAGATAGTGACGTCATCTAGGTAAACTACTACAGATTGATTGATTAAACCTCAGAAAGCAATGTCCATCTCTCTCTGGAAAGTGTCACTGACGTTTATAAGTCCAAAGGGCATTTTCTATAAGCGTAGGTGCCCCATGGAGTGTGTAAGGTGGTTTTGAGTTGGTCTAGAGAAGACATAAGGACTTGGTTATACCCTGAAAAACCATCCAACAAGGATAATATTTTAGAACCAGATAACTATTGAAGGATCTGTTCCATGGGAGGGACAAGGTAGTTGTCTTTATCAGATGCTCGGTTAAGATTTCGGAAATCGACACATAGTTGGATTTCACCACTCTTCTTTCTGACAGGGACAAGATTAGAGACCCATTGTGTGTGCCTAATTGGGAAGATTATCTTAGCGTTCAAAAGTTTGTTTAATTCCTTCTTGACCATTGGTTCGAGTTTTGGGTGCATTTTCCTTAACTTTTGTTGAAAAGGTTGGGTTTGGGGTTTCATGGGGATAACGTGTTGTATGATGCTAGGATCAAAGGTTTTCAGGTCATCGTACGTCCAGGAAAAAACATCTTTGAATTCCTTAAACAACTTAATAAATGCTACTTTTTCTTGCTCAGAACACCCCGCCCCTAAATTAATGGACTGTGGGTTGTTTTTAGTTCCCAAATTTACCTTTTTCATGCGTCAAAGAGGAACTATTTGTTTTACAGTTTACTGATTTTCTGAACTTGTCATGAAGATCATAAAATCTTTCTAATCTAACTACAAATTTCGGGATAGAGTTTACCATGTCTGATGAAGATTATGGTGATCTCGGATCTGGTATTACCATAAAGTCACAAAGATTTTCATCATGGGTACCTTCGTCGATCACCGCGCCCTGGAAAGTTTCTTCTATATGCAGAAAAATTATAATTTGTTGATCGTCATCGAAGACTCTCCAATTCGTGATGTTGTCTAGGACAGACGGTCTGAACAACAGTTCGACGAAAAATGCATTCAGAGATAAGCCTTCTGCAGGAAAAAGTTTTGAAGCAACATTAGCTAACAAATCAACTTTTGAATTATTCAATCTAGGAATAGAATTTATGTTAAATGAAGAAAACTTGTTCATCAAATTCCATACCTCAGTTTGATATCTTTTAAGGTGCGGAGATAAACAGTCGATGGAATTTTTTACCTGTCTAACCACAATTTTCGAATCACCAAAGACAGTCAAATTTTGAATGTTCATATCTAATTCTTTTCTGAGGCCTTGTAGGAGTGCCTCATATTCGACCGTGTTGTTTCTACATTCGAATTCTAACCGGCAAGCAATCAGAGTCTTGTTACCTACTGGATCGATGAGAACGCAACCTGCACCATCTCCTTCCTTAGATTTTGACCCATCAAAGTAAAGAGACCATATTTGATTGTCGTCGGTTGCATGTGACCACTGAGAGGAAGTTGTTGGCTACGTATATGTCAAAATTTTAGATTGTTTTTCTGGGTCAGTGATGGTGGAAGTTTCGGCCATGAAATTGCTAAAAAAGGTATCCATCCCCTGTATTTCGGGCGAATCGACAGAAGGAGTGAATGGTTCATTGGGGTCATTTAAATCAGTCACCGTGAACTTTAGATAATGTTCACGATTTACCTTGATTCTGTTGGGATTTCCATTCTCGGGCAGCCACAGGTGAGACCAATCCGTCACAAAATAGCCATGTAATTGTTCTGACCAGTCTCTACTAAAAAACAAACCATAAACTTCTGGGATATCTACAACAATAATATCAATCACTTGATGAACTTTAGGATTAGACGACAATCTTATAAGAACATTTCTTAATTCGTCTATCACTTTAACACTAGTTCGATCAAGCTGGATAATTTTCAAGGTGGATGGTTGAACTTCGGCATTAATCTTTTGAAAAACAAACCAAGGCATTACGTTAGATGATGCACCTAAATATACCATACAGTTATGTACATTCCTATTGAAAATTTCAAAAGTTAACAAAAATGGAGGGATATTTCGCGAGTATTAACAGTGGAAGATTGTTGCCTTTTACTCGCAGCCTCTGAAACCGGTTTATCTACATTTGTTACATTATTTACAGGAAGGTTTCTTTTATCATGAGGCTCGAATGTAGTTTTGGCAGAGGCCTTCTGAGGAATTTTGGGGTTGTTTTGAACACCTTTGTTACTGCTCGGATTGCTATTTTTGTTGTTCTCTGCAATATTTTGTAGCATTTTTTGCAGAAGAAAAGGGAATTTTAATAATTCGTAAACATAAATGTTAGCCCTAAGATTCTTTAGATCTTCAACCAAATCATAATCTAAACTTGGTTTTACTGAATTCTATTTAGTCTCAACTGATTTAGACTGTTTTGGAGGTAAAATCATAGTGATTTCAGAAGAAGGCTTATTTGTTGTCTTGCTCCTAGTATTGTAAGGATGCATTGTTTCGAAATTAGCTTGAAAAATGCTATTCGAAAAATGTCCAAAAATGTTTGGAGAGGATTCATATTCTTCTACTATCTCTTGTTTAGCTATTTATTTAGGAATCTCGGGAGGAATCAAATTATTATGTGCTGCTAGGATCGTTTGAATAGCAAATTGCAGGCTTTCTAGATTTAGGCCTTCAGTATTTGAATTAGGTCGGTTGGTGGGAAAAGGCTTCCTAAAAGGGGGTTTGTAAGGCCCTTTGCTCAAAGAGGCTTCTTCAGCTGACCTTTTCAAATCTATAACTTGGTTGGACAATTTCTGAACGACTTTTTGTAAGTTTTCTAAATCTGAGCTTTCAGGTTGAGCTTTGTTTTGGGAAGGTTTAGGAAGGATTTCAATTTTCTTTTTGGAAGATGAACTAGTCTCTATCTCATTGCTAGTAGTGTCTTTTAAAATGAGAATGTCTTTCTCGATCTGACTGGCCTCTTTGAAGGCTTCTAACAATGTGGCTTTCTTGGATCTCTTTACCCAAATGGCTATGTTTTGATGTAATTATTTCATGTAGTATGCGATAATAAGATTCTCGGCAGGCATCGAATCCGTAGGGATCCAGTTATTTAGTGTCAAGAACCTTTGATTAAAGTCTTTGATATTTTCTTTGGGGTTCATTTTTAAACTAGAAAGCTCCATGACTAGAACTTCAGGAGACTTTTCGTCTCTGAACTTCTCAAGGAAACAAGATTCAAATTTCTCCCATGACACGATGGTGTGGGGCTGTTGGAAAAAGTACTAGGTAGAGGCATTGCCTTCAAAGGTGTAGGGAAACAATATATAGACTACATCTTCGTGCTCAACACTACGGAGTCTAATGGCTAACATAAAATTTTTGATGTGATCTTCAATGATCTGTTTTGAGTCCAGGTCAAACTTAGGGAGCCATTTCTCTGGGTGATTGGGAAAAGGATACTGAGGCCTAGGTATAGCCATTGCATCTTGTTCGAGCCAAGTTCTGGTGGGATTTTTCGAGTTGGCCACAGGTGTGGGTGGTGTCAAAGACTGAGAGGAGGAACTACCTTTGTCAGAGGATTCTTCTCCAGAAGAAGAAGGAGGTGGTGATGGTGGTATACCAGATCCTCCTGCTGCAGGAGTGAGGATTGGATCTGTAGGGTTTAAGGTAAGGTCAGTACCTCCAAGTTGTTATCTGATATCAGAGAAGTCTAATGGTTGATTCAAAGGTCAGTTTGGTTGTCTTATGCAGGCTAAGGCACTTTACGTTCTTATGAGAGATTGTCGAACAATCTCTTGTATGTCACCACCCGTAGGATTTGGAGTTACTGGTTCAACTGTGATTCGTAGATTGTCATTTGATGTGGTTGCTACTTGAGGGACAATGTTGTCATCTGAATGAATTCTAGTTACTATAGGTGAGAAGGCAGGTAGGGGAGGAGTCTTACAACCTCCTCATGCCATTAATAGTTTTTAGGCCCTCCTTCTAGTGCCATTTGTTGACGGGCGAAATTGACCGCTCGTCAACTGGAGRAGTGAATCTGGTCCGGGGTTGTCTAATTAACCCAATCTGTTTGGATTAATCCACTCCGACATGTTTAGCGGCTCCATTGGCCGATCTAAGTCCTAAAGAAAGCGAAAAAAYAKAACTAAAGGAAATGCAATAACTCAATAAATAACAATCGATGAAAACTATATATACATCTAATATATATTTACAGTTTAACTAACTAATAATTATAAAATAACTCTACTTATCATGTATACAATACATACAAATAATTCTAATTCTAAGATATATATAATATGTACAAAATACGAATTTTAATCTAAATCCATAAAAATCGAATGTAAATTGGYTTTTTATTTTATTTTAAAAAYAACAGTAAAAATATTATCTAATCTTTATGATTTACTTTTTTATAATGTTTATATAAAAGAAATCAAATATCAAACTATCTAATTAAACATAAKAAATAACAGATGATAAAAAATGTTTTAACTACAAGGGGTTTCTATATTTATTATGCTAACGAAATCAAATAACAGGCTGACCTGTTGTCACACCCAATATTTGTTCAGTGTGTAGCATCCAATCTCCTTGTCTAATGAGGTAAACCTGCAATAGATCCTACAATTGCTTTTCATAAATGTGAAGTAGTAATGATGTAATTCGAATGATAGAACATATAAGAGATACGATCACAACAATCTCATAATTTCACAAGCAACCACATTAAGATAAATCCTGTTGTGAGAACTTGTGTATAAATATTCAATAAAAGATAAAGATAAATCTCTTAATTCAAGTTTGAACAAAATGATTACTGTATGTTAATCTGGAACATAAAACATGGAAAATATATAAATTTTCATCATACCAACTTGTAGTACACCATGACAGCGAAAGCAATCATAATCTAATTACAAATTGAAATAATCACGACTTGAATAAAACCACAATATGGAAAAGCTAAAGATGTGCCGAGTATAATATTTCATTCAAGTCTGTAAATGAAAAATCCATAGTCTTTCCCCAGGCAGAGATGGTCTCCTATTTACAAAATAACATGCTTATATAGGTTCCAGGAACAAAATGTTTCATGTTGATAATATCAAATCTGTTCAAAAAAAATCGGGGATGCAACCTCCCTGATTTTACTTGATATCAAAATACCAACAGCCTAATCTATTTACTAAAAACATAAAGATGGTATGGATGGGAGATCCCAACAGTGCCTCAAATCTCCTTATAAATCATGGGTTCCTGAAAAAAAATGAAAATGGGAATATTTTAGATGTGTTTTCAATTGTCAAAATAGGCAATTCGAATTTTTCTAACTAGCTACAGAATCTTACGATTCTGTAGCTAGTTATAATTACCACTACAGTCATATTTTATTCAACAAAAAAAACAAACTAATATTTATAAGAAAGGTAATCTATTCAAACAAATCGTATATCCTAAATTTATAGTGATAAAATCATGCTAAACTTCAAAAATATCATACCTCAAATCGTGGGATTAAAACACATCAAGCAATCTTGGAGTTTACTATTGTTGTTGCTGCTTCTACATTCTTAAAAATGACAGATCCTATAGTTTTTTGGAGTTTCTCCTTTTCTTGAGTTATGGATTGGAGTCTATTGTTCTCGCTTGTCAACAAATCCACTTGGTCTTTTAAATATTTAAGCCACGACTGTAGCAAAGGCACATCCGTATAATACCTGTCGAACCAGGATCGACACTCATTACACTGTGGCTGTAGGGACTGTGCATTGGCACTGATAGCATTAACAGTTGAAGAATCATCCATGCGAAAGGTAGGTTTATCACAGAGTCGAATGCCCGAGAAATATGGGTTATCCTTTAGACACGGAGGCAGGTTGTTTACATAGTCATAGGGTGTATGAGGATAGAGCCCGTAAGACATAGGATCTTCTTCAGCCAAAAACCTCTCAATTTCCTAATATGAGTCTTCACTTAATTTAATTGTGTTGTTTGTGTCTTCACAGGGTTTGGATTTGTTTCGAGCACATCGTGAAATCAAATGACCAGCCCTTTTATTCTTGTAATTAACATCGACGTTGCCCTTGTGCTTCTTCCCTATGGGTTTTTTAACAGTTTTAGCGCAACTCTTTGGGTGAAAATTCGGTTGATTTTCCATTTGAGTAACATCAAGGTAGGTTGAGGGTTCAAAATTAGGGGAAATATCACAGGGCATGAGTGGTGGAGGAGAGGTGGTAGGTTTCACAAGGGTTTCTATGACAACAAGCTTATCAACCTGTCCCAACTCACTGTTGCCAAATCCATTTCGTAAAACAAAGTCATCCCAAAAATTGTTGTGTAATTGCAATTGATGCACAAGGATAATTTTAATTAAACCATGATGGAATAAACTCGAATCAGACCTCTGCCTCTTAAACTGTTTTCCCATCTTGTACAGACTCCTAAGCAGGAACTAGGGCATATTCAATGGGAAGTCAATGAAACTCATAAGTAATCGCAGATGATACAGGAAAACTAACCCAAATCTTCCTTCACAATAGCAAGTAGATCATGCCACCTAGGTTTTAAGGATGAGATTGACATACCTCAGTCACAACTAGTAATTTTCCATGATGTGAACAACAAAGTCCAATGGACCTCTTCAATTTTTGTGTTCTTGTACCACTTTTTCTCGACAGCTAGTAAACCCGTAGCTTGGCTTAAAAATTCTTCAGTTACCTCTAATTTCACGTCGCCTATCTTTGCTTTGCAGTCGTCGAAGGTCAATTCAAAACTCTTAGGCAACTCTCAAATTGAAAGCGTTAAATTTTTCAATGAATAAATGCCAACCATTCCTTTCTAAATCATCCCTGGCGTTATCATACGATAGCAAGGTTTGGATGCCATTGAGCTCAATCCTTACCACTAGAGCCATGGCGAATAGAAGGGAATCAACACAGAGCCTATAGGTGGGGTTTGATAAAAAGCCACAGAGCCATAGGCCTGAGCTTCAACAAAACAATGCTATGACAGTTCAAACGGTAGGCAGAGGTGTTAATCACCATGCGTGGGAGAAAAATCGTGAAGCCCAAGGCCACACAGAAGAGTAATGGCATGTTGTACTTCATGTGACACCTTGGCATTGGGTACGTACGAGGACGTGAACACTTGGAAAACCATAGTACGAACATTCATGACTTGATTACAAAGGTAAGTGTATCAAATAAAAATTGAATAATTAAAAGCTTTATGAATCAAAACTCCATTAATATCAATTGAATATTAATGAATGGAGGTATTTCACTTATGTAACCAAGGCACGTTTAGAACCAAGGAGTTATAAACAAGGATAACAATCATGTTCATAGAAAAAATATGACAATTCAATAATGGACCATATGAACAGTTTTCCTTTAATTGAAAATCGAAACAAAGTGTCAATTCTAGATGTGAGTTTTCATGCTTACAGTCATGAAAACAAAAATCGAAAGGAAGATATGTAAAAAGAGACAAGTGACAAGTGTCGTTTTAGTGATAATGGTCATGACGAGTAATGAAAATTTAGAGACCCTGTGTAGGCAGCTTATAAACAATAGAGATTATATTATTGTTGCCAACAAAACCTTCTTCTAGTTGCAGCTGGAAAATAAAGGAAGTTGGTGCTTCCAATGAATGTAATTCTTCAAGACATATAAGAAAAATCATTCCATGGTTTTCTCCCGATTTGGATTTCTATGTAAAACACTGGTGTACTATGTATCTGTGTGACTGTTCATTTCTTATTGTTCATTATTGGATAATAATTCTACATTGATATAACAGTTGGATTGTTTGAAGAAAAAGGATTATAATTACGTTATTACTGATTCACCCCACCTCTCAGTAATCTAACAATTGGTATCAGAGCAGGTTCCTTCAAAAATCAGTTTAACCACTGAAAGGTAGATCATGGAGAGTACCAACTTGTATAAAAATGGAATACCATAGTTTGATGGATAGAAGTATGTTTTTTGGAGAATAAGGATGAAGACATACATACAGGCACAGGGATTTCAAGTTTGACAATCAATTGTAGATGGATACACAGCACCAACAGTTCCACCAACAAATGACAAAGCCGTGAAACTTGGTGAGAATAATTCCAAAGCCAAAAATGCACTTTTGAATGGTCTCAGTGATATGGTATTCACCAAAGTTGCACATTGTAAATCCACTAAAGAGATTTGGGACAAGCTTCAAAATATTTATGAAGGAGATACAAAAGTCAAAGCAACAAATCTTCAAACCTACAGAGGTCAGTTCAAACAACTAAAAATGAAGGAATATGAGAATATTGCAACCTACTTATTACGAGACGATGAAACACTGAATGCAATCATAGGATTGGGAGAATAAATCAAAGAATATGTAATTGTTCAAAAGGTACTAAGATCTCTTCCTATGAGATTTAACCCTAAGATATCGGCACTAGAAGAAAGATTGGATCTAAACTTAATACACATGGATGAACTGCATGGAATCTTCACAGCATATGAAATGAGAACTGAACAGGAAAATCCAGATGTTAAAGAAGAATCCTTCAAATCATCCAAAAGATCAAAGAAAAAGAAAAAGGAACAAGAAGAATATAGCAGCAACAGTGACGTCTCGAAAGATGATGAAGAAGTGGCCAACTTCGTCAAAAGACTGAACAAGGGAACCAATGGTAGGTATAGATGTAAGCTTCCTTTAATTTGTTTTAATTGTGATGGTATTGGTCTTTTTTCTAACAAATGTCCTTATAATAGAAATAGAAATGATGAAGGTTATTCAAAAGGAAAACACACATATAAAGGCAAAATAACTACAAACAAAGTTTTCAAGAAAAGCTTATGCACCAAATAAGAAATATCATCATTAGATGAAGATGAAGTCAGTGACAGTGAGACAGGAAGAGTTCTATTCATGGCAGTAAAAGACTTTGACAAAGAAGACTCCAAAGAAGAATTTGAAGAAGTTGAAGAAGAATATGAAGAAGTCAAAGAAGAAATTGAATAAGAAGAAGTTGACCATCGAGAAGAATTAACGCGTGCCATAGAAGTTATCAAAAGAGAAATGAAGAAAAACAAGAAACTACAAGAAGAACTAGACAAGAAAAAGGATACTTGAGAACTAGAACAAATGATCACAAAATTGAAGGTTCAAATAGAAGAAGATAAAATAATTGATGAAGCACTCAAAGAAAAGATAGAAGAAAGGGATAGGATCATTGGAAAATTGGAAGCAGAGATTGTTTCACTAAGAAAGGATACTCAAAAGAAAAATATGCAGTATAGCTCAAAAGTTCTAGATGACATTATCAGTAGTCAAAAATATCATCTTGACAAGTTCGTACTTGGATACAATCAGACAGAAAAGGGATCAAGCTCCAAAACAACAGAGCAATAAACATATCCAAAAAGTTATGCAGAAACAACCAAAGGGGTTAGGAAGATATACAAGGAAGATTACAGGGAGACTCCTCCACCAAGAAGATTCAGATTTCATAATCAACAACAGATAGATAGGCCTCAAGAAGAAGAAGGATGCATAAGAGCACCTACTTTTAGAATATCTTCAACTCCCAGGTATCAAACTATATTTTTTTCTTTATGTTATGCATGTAATAATTTTGGACATAAAGTTGTGAATTGCAGATCTAACAACATGAACAATAACAAATTTGAGAGTCAGACACAAAGGGGTTATTCAATAAGACCTAGTGAAACATAGATAATAAGTTACAACAGGTTTGAATGTTTGAGCACTGAAGTGGAATGTTATAAATGTAACAATTTTGGACATGTGGCCAAAGATTGCATAATGAAAGTCCTTCCTAAAGAACCTCAACAAAATAACAACAGTCACAGACAGGAACCTTAGAAAATGACATGGATAAGAAAGCAAGATCAGTATAGAAATGAAGAATGCACAATTTATCTAACATCTAAGAAGAAGAAACATGGTTGGTATGTTGACAGTGGATGTTCAAAACATATGACAAGTGATAGAGACAAGTTTCTTACATTATGAAAGGAAAGAGATGGATGAGTCTCCTTCGGAAATGATGATTCAACCAAAATCATTGGAAAAGGCACAGTTCAAATTGGGAACAAGAATGAAAAGGCAAAAAAAGTTCTACTAGTAGAAGATATGAAACATAATCTTCTAAGTGTGAGTCAAATGTGTGACCAAGGTCATAAAGTTACTTTCAATTCACAAAAGAGTGGGATAAGAAAAGAAGGTTCAGGGAAATTGATCGCTATAGCTGCGAGAACTGCAAGCAACATATGTGTGTTAAGTGAAATTGGAAATGAAAAGTGTTGTCTAGGAAAGGAAGATGAAATTTGGTTATGGCACAGAAGAATGGGTCACATACATTTTTATAACCTTGTCAATGTCAGCAAAAGAGAAATAGTCAGAGAAATTCCCCAAATCACGAAACCAACAAACACTTTATGCAAGCATTGTCAACAAGGAAAGCAAACAAAGACCAGGTTTAAATCAAAGGAATATTCAATGACAAGACCACTGGAAATTGATGATGACGCACGCCCCCTCCACAACCCACTGGCCCAAAGAGCTTTGAAATGGCTCTTTTATTTCCCTTTCGGGAAATCTGCACCCACACTTAACTCTGAGAAATCCCCTTTATACTTCAGGAGATCGAACTTCACACTTTTGCGAATCCGTCGGTCAAACACCTGTCTCTCAAATCCCCGAAACCCGAAAACAGTCAATGCTGACCCTTCCCCTTTCTTTTCAAACTTTTCCTTATCGCGATTTTGGTGGTCGTGATGTTGAGAAACTTGTCTCCTCGATTTCCGAATCCTGATTTTCCGAAACTGCGATACACTCGCGAGCTTTGACCTTTCAACGGTCCTTCACTCCATTGGAACTTTAGACTTCACAATATCGTGAATCCTGATGTAATGAATTCGAAACTTCAGTCCACGAAACTCTGAAATGGTCAACGGAGTTTGACTCCGTGTCAGCAATGTGCCACCTTTCCACTTCCCTGACTCTTGTGGCCCCACACCATTCTCTTAGCCTTTGGGATTTCACGTTTCGTGATATCGCAATTCCCATTGCAAGGTTTTCGGAACTTCAACCTACGAAATCCCAATATAGAACCCACGTGTAAATCCAACAGCCCTTGTGGCTTGGATCCACGGTCCTATTCCTCTTGAGCTTAGAACCTTTTGACGTTTTCATCGTAACTCCCCTGCTCTTTTCGTGAGATCTGATGGCTCACGAGACTTCGCGAATTCTATTCAGAGAATTCCAACCGTCCGTTCTTTTCTCTGAGAACCTCTGCACAACTGAACAAAGTGCCTCTCTCCATGGAACTTGTCCTTTATTCAATCTTTCGAAAGGTATAATTACTCCTAAGCTTTCCACGGCTCTGCATCTTTTAGAAAAACCCTTGCACGCACTCCTTGCAGCAACCTTCAAACACTTTCAAGTGTGGAACTTATTCGACCCTGCGCACACCTGCAGCAGCAGTCTCTCAGTGTTTCGCTCAGGTCCACAACCCTGAGACTTTGCTCAGCCTGCGCACTCCTTGCACGGATCCTGTGCCCACTGCACTTCTGTGTGAATGAGAACAAAAGCTATCTCTTCTGAGCTTTCAGAGACAAACCTCTGAACCCTTTGTCAATGCACTCCTTGCAGACAAATTCAACTGCACCCCTTGCAGGAACTCTTGCTCAGATAGAGAAACAATTGAAACTCATCCCTCTCCTCTTTCCTCTCACATTTCAAACATTCAACAAGAAATCATTCATACATAGCATAAAAGCAATTGCATGACAGAAAGAGTAAAACATTCATGAGTATAACATTCAAAGATGCATACACAGAGAATATATGAACCCCATGAGCTTGAATCACAACTTTCTTGTATTAATTCATAACTTATGTACATGGAGTATGCTACACAACTCTCTCTCTACTTCTCTTCTATGCTCTCCTCTCTTCATGCTAATAATGTTACAATACACAAATGAGGGTGTCTATATCCCGTTTCCCTCTTGCGCTCTAAAATTGTCTAATCTACACATTCAATTCTATCTACCTGCATTTACTACTATAAATGCCTCCTACCTACTAAGGACGAGAGAAAATCACTCAAGGTCCATTTACATTATACAAGTGTGCCTCCACTTGATGTTTCATTAATGGTTCAAGATATTTCAAAATTTGTGATGGGCGCTTGTCTAGCTATCTTTTGCTTCCACACTGGCTCACTTGAGATGCTCCTACATCAGAAATTGTGTATACTGATCTAGTTGGACCAACTAAAACAAAGAGATTAAAAGGTGAGAAATACTTCATGTTATTAGTTGATGATTATACAAGAATGACTGTAGTTTTCTTTCTCAAGAATAAGTCATAAGCTTTTGACAACTTCAAGATCTACAAGGAAATGGTTGAAAATGAAATGGATTCAAAAATCAAATGCTTGAGATCTGATAATGGAGGAGAGTTCACCTCAAAGGAATTTATGGACTACTGCAACAATCATGGAAAAAAAAGTCAATTCTCCATTTCTAGGACACCTCAACATAATGGAGTTGTATAGTTCTGAATAAACTTCATGTGGTGGTTGGGGACGTTACAAAGTTGTATCAGACCCTGTGTAAAGTGGTAACAAGATTCAGTGGGAGAATGGGTATGTTACAACTGGTAGATCTTAAAATTGAGAAGAGAGAGAAAGTGAAGGATTTCAATCAATGATTTACTACCATCCTAAACAATTTCCCTATTGATGCTTCCCCTATTGAAGCCTTATAGTAGAATATTATACTTCAACATTACACCCCTCCATAGGAATGTTTTTTCAAAGAGCTGGAAGACCTTCTTTACAACTGAATTTTGAGGAAGAAAAGGAGGTTGAAAAATAAATTCTAACTTTAGGAATCCATCCCATAGCTGAGGAAACCAAATTAGGTGGAAAAATGCCTTCAGTCCTAACTAATCCTCCTGAAAAAGAACCCAAGGACTTACATAGCGTGTTCAAACTAATAAAAAATATGCCCAACAAGGTGGTATATCTCAAGAAGACTATTGGTGAGGGATCCTTGAAATGTAAACATTTCCATCCTTTCTTTAAATGGACAGATAACACACCTAAACCTACAAAGACCCTTGGTATCACTTTAAATATTGTTTATTTTGGCAAGGACAATTTTTGTTTCTATCACTACATGAATTATTTTGAAAATAACTATCCTCAATGGATTAATTCCATGACCCTGGTCATAATCCAATTATTATACTAAAATGAATCTATTAATGACCAAACCTAAGAAACAAAAAAGGAAGAAGTTAGTGAGGAAAAGGACACCATGGAAGGATCTTCCATGTTTTTGTGGGACTGTTATTTAGACTCTAACAAGGAAAAGGTTGAATAAATTTATGTAGGAGACACTCAAATCATAAAATATCTCCCAAATATTATAACTTACGTACTAAAGGGGAAGTTTCCAACACCCCTATACCTTCAAAAAATTCCCCTTCTCCTAGAAAGATAGTTCCTCCCACAACTACGCAAAATCCAATTAATCCTTCATAGATTAGCAACACCCCTTAGACTACAATGTCATCGAAGATTTGAAGAAAATCAAAGAAAAATATTATCTATTTGACATTTGTGTTCTTCCTCAGTAGAGAGATCTCATCCTTGGTACATTCAAACCCACACCCTCTCAGTAGAGGAATGTTGTTGTAGAATACAACACTTCAAAAGATGTTGAAACTAAGACAAAAGAGAAAATTGGGACGAAGTCCACAATGAACGCAACTAGTATAGGGTCATATTCTAGATCTCGGGTCCATCCTTTCCTTGTCACATTTGAAATATTGAAATTCAATGTGCACAATTTCTTAGAAGACTCCGACACTTATTCTAATGTGATGAAATACTCATTTTTCCAAAAGATAAATGATGTCCCTAAGAAAAGAACAACTAGAATTATCCCATTAGAATTATTAGATGTTAAAGTAATTGGAAAACTTAAATATTTCATGATTAGATCAGCTTCTGATCCTAGAGTACATAAGGTTGTTGATATCGTTGTACTAGATATTCTAGAAAATTATAGTTTTTTGTTGAGTAGGGACTATTCTGTGAAAATACAAGGTTATTTGTTATTGCCCTAAAATTCCCTACCTATGCATACATTGCATTGGCCTTCCTACTTGCATAATTTTCGAAATCATTGCTGAGGAACTCTATTTAAAAAACCATTTTTTGGAGCACGTATGCATCCTGTTGCACTAATTCCCATGTACATATGCTTGTTGCATGCTAAATATCCCACATACATACACTAGATGCACACTAAACAACTTGCATATACCTCCAAAATTTGAAAAAATTAAAAAGTTGCAAGGAATTCGGTGGAATTAACGGGCTATTGGAGGTTTCCCAACCATTTCACCTATTATAGCCCATCCCCAAACTGAATAACTATCCCTTTTTCATATAAAAAGAGGTCTTTGGGTCTCATTCCGAAATAAAGCATTAGAACGATGAAACTATGCCCAAATTCCCTTTCCTTCCTTCCCTAAGCATTTGCAACCTTTTTTGAGTTCTTTCCTCAACATTTTGTCTCTAGCCCTTTTCTCCCATAGAATCCCTTCCCTTCCCTTGGAATGATCAACATATTGTGAGAGAAGAAATTTGGAAGGTGCACTTGGAGAAAAATTAAGAGGAGCCTGGTCCAGGTTCACAGAGCGTCGACCTGCAAAGGTTGTAATTTCCAATCTTTGAATATTGAATAAAAGAATTTGTTTCCCTATCCCAAATGATGTCTTTATGTATTTTATTTGGTTTATGCATAATGAATGATATCTAACCCTAATTTAAGAGTAGAGATAGAATTTTTGTAGAATTTGTTTCCTAATCATTGATACAGGTCATGTTTGGGAGGAGACCAACATCCAAGGAAGAAACAAAGCTCGAGGAGGTCAACATCAAAGGTTTGGACCAAAGGTATTGTATCTGAATTACTCTTCTATCACTTTTATATTCATATGTGTGGAACATTTGGGGTTGTGTAGGAATCAAATTGACTTTTAAGGACTCATTTCTCTGTCTATACTTAGAACCCTGGTATAGTTATAGGGGGATTTCCCACTATCGAAATTGGCGACTCCACTGGGGAGCCTCTCTAGGGTTTTAAAGGGAGGTTTTTTGGTTTTTAATTGGATTTTTGATTTCCTTTTGAGTTTCAGTCAAGTTATCTGATTCTTTTAAGGATTTCTGGTCACCTAAAAGGTGCATACCATCTTTCCCTACCCTGTCATTCTGCCTAGTTTTTTTCTTTTTTGAAAATTCTTAGAGGGGTATGCGCTCTTCTTTGGTTCAGCCCACGTACATACGCACCATGCAAAATAGATATCCCATGTACATACATAGGTTGTTGGTGCAACATCCCATGTCTCTATATCTTGAAAGTGTTTTTAACAAAGAGAGGTTTGTCTCTTTCCTGATAGGATTTTTGGCTTCTTAGGGATTTCTTGAGTCTTCCAAAGTCTTTGTTTTGGACCTTAGCTTGGGTTGAAGATTCATTTTTAAATTGTGTCTTAGTTTTATTTTGTTTTCCCTAGAGGTTTAGAGTGAACTTTCAAGTTTTTGATCATCCTTTTAGTTTCTTGTTTGAATCCCTACATTTACGCAGTTGGCTAAGGGTCTCTATCAATCTTGGGTTCTGTTTTCTCTTTTTCCTGTTTCTTTCTTTCAGAAACAAAAAAAAAATTACTTTAATTTTTATTGTTAAAGCAGTTCAAAAAACAAAATCAAAAATAATTTATTTTCTTGCATTTAGTTTGGTAAAGTAGCTTAGTTTGTTTGTTTGCAGAAGAAAAGAGTCTAGTTTTCAAAGTTATTTCTTAATTTTCTGAAATTCAAGTAGTTTTTCTTAGTCAAACAAAAGCAAGTTTTAGGAATTCTTCATTTACAAGATCTTGAAACATTGATTAGAAAAGTTGAATTTTACAAAGAGTTTTACAAGATTTGCTTTAAGTTCGAAGTATATTTTTTTTTCAAATGATTTAAAAGTTCTCTTCCTTATTTGTCTCTTCAAAACAACATCAGTTTCACAACCATGTCCTTTTTGTAAATCAAGCCTTAAAATTAACACTTAACTTAAAATATATTAGACTTTTTGTTTGTAGGGTTCACCGACTAGTTTACGGTTTTAGGGCCTCGAATTAGGTGTGAAGAAGAAACTCTTCAAGGCCATTTTAAAACAAACATTGGAGTTTGATATAGGGAGTGTCTTAATTCCATCATCGTAAGAGTTATCTGGGACCCTCCTCTAACATAGGGGATAAACATGAGGTCATGTGAGGAAAGGTAGAGGAGATAACCCCTCCAAAGACAGACTAAATGTAGTGCAGATTGTATATTGAGGGTCTTTCTTGGGTCCAATATTGATCACATTTGCCTACGAATATTCATGGACCTCGAATCCATTCGATATCCTTAGTTTTCTTCCATTCCAATTACTTTTGTCACGCTTTAAGGGCTTCGTACTTGTTATCCTTCTCATTATGATCTGCCCGACTGTCGACTATACCCGCTTGGTGAATGATTGTGAGATGACAACTTAGTTGCCTATATTTTATGGACTTACACAAGTGACTATGGGTTTATACCATGGTACCTAGGAAAAACATTAGATAACACTTCGCAGAGTATACTTGGAGGTTTCTTCATTGTTCAAGTTGCGCTTACACTAGTTAGTTGCTCTTGTGTTGATTGACGTAATTGTCCTTCCCACTAGTTAGTCGACTGCTTGATTTATCTTTAGCAAAAGTTTAGTGTGTGCTTGTTGTTCCACGCTAGTCAATGCTTATTTGGTTTTTTGATCATTTCATAAAGTGGAAGATCAACATATCCGTCGGTCGATAAAGCTTCAGGCCATGTTGTCGGTTACCTTGGAGCCACCTCTACCACCATTGAGGCGAAGAATTGATCAAGAAGGATCATTCAAGATGACCAGGCCACAAGAAAATGTTCCTAGGCCTTCTTCGAGGGGATATTTTTAGACACCAGAGGAATCTATCATTTATGACCTCGAGACCGAAGGTTTCAAGACATCAAATCCTTCGATCAACAACTTTTCGGCATTGATTTTAATTCATATTGTCCCTCCCTAGGTGACATCTTCTGAGTGCCAGTTGGTTCAATGAGAGACAATGTAAGCAAATGCTACTACATCATCGAGGAGTCCCCATACTCCCATTACGGATACTACTGAAGTGGGAATTGTACCTCCTCCCCCACCTTTGCCTGTCAGGACCACATTTATCCTGACACTCTCGACTTAACGCAGTGGTTCAATTCCTTTAACGGCTTCAACCAATGTTCCATTCACTCATAATGCGATGAGCACTCCCTTCTCATATGGGATTCCTAGATTTGACACAAATTCAATGCTTATTTACTCTACTTTATAGACCATGGTTCTGGGGGTAGGGAAATCTAACACTCCCTTGCAAGTGTAAACCGCGGGCACTACTACCCCTTTTAATTCTATCCCTTATGGTGGAGGTCATATACCCCCTCCATCCCCTTCGCTCGACCGCACATTCCAGCATCCAATCGGGCCTAATGCTAATTGTAACTTGTTTATTGGAGGCAGTTTGGGGCCTTCATCGTACACAACAATGGTGGGATCTATTCCATTCTCTTTGTTTGGTTCATTTGAAAACAACGCTTTTTCTTCATCCACTTTCCCAACTGGGGCAAATCCCACTTTTGGTCAACAAAACTTGGTGCAAGGTACTATTCCTTTACAGGGAGAGACGAATGGAGTATACTCCACATAGGGTCTTTGGAATCCTTGGCAGGGATATTTTCCCTTGCAAGGGATGTCCATTGAGGAGAACCCCTTCCATACTCAATGGAACCCAGGGAAAGGTTTTTTACCTATGACAGGAGGATTGGCTGGGGCATACCTAACCAAGGTCCTTGGAACACAACACAGGGAGAAATACCTGCGCAAGATACGTTGTCCAATTTTGGGAGTCAACCAATGATGCCTCAACACACGCAATTTCCTTTTGTTGGTAAAGGACACAGTTTTTACCAAAAACTTGGCCAGTAGTCCAAATTTTCTTGGCAACCTGGTGCTAGTCAAAATCCAGGACTCTCTTTTCCTGTAAATAACCCACAACCAAAACTACCCTTTCTGGCAACCCTGCATTTTCCATACTTATCAATATTACTAAATGACCCGATATGTCACAATCCACATTGTCCCCCAATGCCAACTAATTTTCCTCTAGATATTACAAAATTTGAGGGAAAGCCTTGAGAAGATCTAGGTGATTATGTGACTACCTTTCACTTTTTGTGATCGTCAAACTTGTTGAAAGACAACTTCATTTAGTTGTGCCCTTTTCAATGCACTCTTATAGGGGGTGTTGCAAATGGGTATATTGATCTCGATGGATTGAGGTAATCTTACTTTAATGACATGGTGATGGTTTTATTGAACCATTTCTAGTTACCAGTGAGATACGATGTCAGCATCGAGTTGTTGTCCAACTTCAAGCAAACCAAGGCTGACTATATCTCCAGTCATATTCGAGAATGGTGACGAAGAAAGAGCTTGATTAAGGTCAAAGTCCCTCCTACTTTCTTTCTTGAGTGTTTCTTGAATTCTTTGGTTCCTTGTCTTTCCAAAGAAGTAGCAACGTCCAGGGTACTTTTTTAGGAGAAGGATATTATGAGAACCCAACATCTAGAACTGATTTACTCTTAGTCTGTCATGCTTTACGATATCTTACATGATATGCCCCGATCTACTATCGATAAGGACAAAAAAAATTATGGTCCCCATACTGATGGCATAGTGGGCTCAACACAAAGAAATTCCACGAATCTATTGTTGAATTAGTTGCAACAATTGTCGATACAAAAGACTATGGCTAGCCAGAATCCTAGTTCGGTTGCCCCCACTACCTAGATGTCAGATGTACACAGTGTGCAGTTGACGAATCCTAAGGCCAACCAATAGACTGAGGTAAAGAAGAAACAAAGAAAAAAAAAGGGTAAAGGGGATAAAAAGTCTACTAACAATTTTGGTGGAGGCAAAACTGAGAAGAAGAAGTTGAAGTATCTATGTAATCTTTGCATGGAAGACCACCTGACTCACCTATGCCATCATCTTCCAGAAACCTAGAATATACTAGCACAAAAAAACCTTCTATGTTGACAAACCCTTTTACAGAAGGGTAAAATATGTCTTAGGCTTTCGCATCCATGAGCATAGCTGGGGTTAGTCAGGGACCCCCGCGCCTACTCCTAACAACCTGCCCGCAAAAATTTACATGATGAATGTCGATGCTCATTTATCGACTAGGATTCTAGACTATGGGACAATGAAATATGTCAATAAGGGAAAGGAATCTGCTAACCCATTGAATCCTCTCCAAATTGAGAAGACGGTGGGAGAGATAATGACTCACATCCCTAAAGGTGCATTTAAGAAGGTTTCCCATAATCCAAATGCAAGGGCTGCTCAGAACTACTCTGTCATGGAGGATATTGAACTGACCCCTTGTGCGATGTCTTCTATGGAGGTTCTCCAGATTTTCCCCTCACAAAGAAAATCTTTGTTGTCCACCTTGGGAGCGACAAAGACTAGTAACCCAGGAACGATCATTTTCGATCAAACAGAAATTAAACCTTGTATTTTTCACCGCGTCTCCTTTCAAATAGTAGTGTCATACACCATGAAATCACTGAAGCAAAACATTTTCTGTACAGTGGTTGATGAGGGTGCCTCAACTTGTGTGATGTCATTAGCATGTTGGAATGCCATTGGCCAGCCAGAGTTATCTCTGTCACCTACGTTGCTTATGGATTTTGATGGTCGATCATTTAGACCACATGGAATAATTCCTTCTTTCCCTGTGCAGTTAGGGGGTAAAAATGTCTGTGTTGAAGTTGAAGTAGTCAATGCGCCTCTCGACTACAATATTTTTTTAGGAAGAATTTGGAATTATGTGATGCATGTGGTGGTTGCCACAGTTTTTTGGGTCTTATGCTTTCCACACGAGGGAGGATTTGTAACCATTGACCAGTTGTCTTTCTCATGTCCTAACCCTTCATCAAGGGCTTCCATGGTCCCAATGATTGAAAACATACAGTCTGGAACTGTCAACTTAGGTGTCAGTTTTCTTTCATTGTTGATGGGAACTTTTGATGATCCATTGCCTTCCAATGATGTAAAGTTTATATCGATTGTTCCCGACCAACCGAGGGTTTATATTTTCCAAGTGTTGTATCTTAAAATGAGCTACTTTCATGACTTGTGGACTTTACCTTCCCCATCGACTTCTATGGAAGGGATATGGCACCTTGGCATGGTCATGCCCTTGTTCATGGCTGAGGTTGCATACAACATTGTCCAACAAGACTCGACCAACCCCGATCCAGCCCCCTCATAGGAGTTAGATTCAGTTCTTGAGCTTATTTGGGCTTATTATTCTCTTGCTACTCAATATCCTTTAAACTTGGTATTTCCCTTTGACGAGGTGATTCTAGAGGCAATAAATGGTCCCAATAGACCTTGGGATGATATGCATCATAGATCTTATTTTCTTCTCGAGCTTAGGAGAATAGAGGCAGGTGAGTTTTTT
>ML804538.1:41234-52442 GCA_009831015.1 Picea engelmannii | reverse complement strand
GATCAAGGGAGAAGTAGAGAAACTACTCAAAGATGGTTTTATCTACCCTGTACAATTGATAGAATGGGTATAAAACCCGATTCCTATGAACAAGAAATGGGGAATGATTCATGTTTGTATGGATTTCAGTGATTTGAACAAGTCTTTCCCTAAATAAAATTTTCCAAACCCATTTATTGATCATATTTTCAATGAGTGTGTGGGTTGCGAAGTCTTTTCTTTCATGGATAGTTTTTCAGGATATAATCAGAATAAAATCAAACCCTATAATCAATATAAAATATCTTTTATTTGTCCTTGGGGTACCTTCACGTATCAAAATATACCTTCTGTCCTGAAGAATGTTGGAGCTACCTTTTAGTGGGCCATGTTGTTCACCTTTTACGACCTTAAATACATAGTCGAATTGTACCTTGATGATCTAGCAACACATTCTTGTAAGAGGTTTGATCATCCCACTTAATTACAAATAATCTTTGAACAATGTTGCTACTATCAGATTCACTTGAATACTAACAAGTGTATTTTCTACATGATGTCGGGTCATTTATTAGGTTTCATCATGTCAACAATAAGGATCATGGTCTATCCTCTCAAGGTTGAGGTGATATTTCAATTTCCTCCCCCGTGTAAAATACCCCATCTTCATAGCTTACAGGGGAAAGAAAATTTTCTTCGACATTTTGTTGCTAATTATGTTGATATCACTAAAGGGTTCATGTGTATTTTGAAAAAGGGGGTCCCATTTTGTTGGGATGAAGAAACTCAATGTTATTTTGAAGTATTGAAACATGCCCTGACATCTACCCCTCTGCTCTGGCCTCTTGATTATAACAGATATTTCTTGTTGTATTTCGTTGCTGTGGAGTCGACCATATGCATGGTCTTAGTCCAGGAGGATGACATGCTCAAAGAGAACGTTATCTATTATCTTAGTCGATGCCCAGTCAGACCATAACTCAACTAATCTCATGTTGAGAAACTTGATTTGGCATCTGTCGACGATGTGCAATGGTTTCCTCACTCTATATTGCTTCACAATACCACTGTCATTGTCGTCGTCAACCCTTTCCAATATGTGCTAACAAGACAGGTCATTGGTGGAAATATCAGTAGGTGGATATTTATCCTATAGGAGTTTAACTTAGATTTTGTCTCTGTGAAATCTAAAAAGTCATAGGTCTTTTCTGAACTAATTTCAGAATTACCGATCGAGTCTGGTGATATTATTCCCAAAGACTCACCTATGAATTGAGATCTTTTCTAATTGCATCTTCAGACCCCTGGTATGGATATATCCTTGTATATATTTAGACTTTGAAGTGCCCCGCTTCTGCTTTTCGCAATGAACATCGATGAATTCGAAACCAAGAGAGAAATTATCACATTCTTGATGACACTTTGTATCGTCGACATGTAGATTTCATTCTACGATGATGTCTCACCCACAAAGAAGCATAGCTCATTTTAAACAAAAGTCAAATCAGAGCATGTGGTGGTCATTTGTCTGGGTTGGAAACAAACCAAAATATTCTACGTGTAGGTTAATTATGGCCCTTATTAATAAAGGATTGTGTGGATGTGGTCATGAAGTTCAACTTGTGCCACATATTTTGTCAAAAAATGCAGGCACACCCTGCTCCTGTGTTTCCAGTCATTTTTGTCAATCCCTTCACCAAGTGGGGGACTAATTTCACTATATGTCACCTAGATTATTCCATGGGGTATCGTTACATCATTATAGTAGTAGAATACTTCACGAAGTGGGTCAAAACTATGCCGACATTTAACAATGATGGTGAAACTACTTCCCTTTTCATTTTCAATCAGATAGTCATGAGATTCAGTATCTCGAAGGGTATTGTCACTTACCATGGAAGTCACTTCCAGAATAAAACAATGATTGAGTTAACATCAAATCTTGGGTTCAAACGGGAACATTCATCACCCTATTACCCTAAAGAGAATGGTCGGGTTGAAGCTATGAATAAGTCTCTCAAGACTATTCTTCAGCGAATGATCAATTCAACCAAGTCAAATTGGCATTTGATGTTTAATTCAACATTAAGGGTCTATCAAATGTCTGTGAATACTTCCACTAGTTTTTCACCTTTTCATCTCGTATACAGGATGGAAGCAGTATTACCCATTGAGTGTCATATCCCTTTTTTAAATTTGGCAGTGGATCTACTTCCCGACACTTCACCTCTTTAGGAATGCCTTCTATATCTCGAGCAGATCGATGAGCAGCGTTATGATTCATCCTTGGAAAATGAGGCTCATGAGCAACAATTCAAGTGTCAGTACGATTAGTTCGTTCTCCCTTTTATCTTCTCTGAAGCCAATCTTGTATTGGTCTATGATCAATACAAATATCCCCTGGTGGCAGGCAAAGTCAAACCCATGTGGTTCATACCTTTCATTGTGAAAGATTTCTTAGAGAAGGGCGCTTACCGTCAGGTTGATTTTGAGGGAAATTCTTTAGCAGAGCGTAGAAATGGGATCTACCTTAAGAAGTACTACTCTTAGGTCAGTCACATGGGTGGCTTCTTGTATATATGTATAGTCTCTTACACATTTTTTGTATTTTTGTCTTGTGGGTGTGTAGTTATTTATGTTTTATTTTTCACTGTGGAAGATGTCAAGTGAATAAGAGATTTACTTTGGGTTCGCGGATAATGGTAGTTGACACACTCAGAGGCTTGCTTCTACAGCTTGGGTGATTTTCATACTTGGAGGCCAGTTTCTATCTTTCAGAGGTATTTTTTTAGGCAACGCAACCAAATTTTTTTCTGAATACAACGCAGTGATAGAATTTCTGCATGATTCTTTGTCACATGGAATTTCTCACCTCCGAGTTAACTTAGATGCTCAATCGGTTGTGTCCTAGTAAAATGGGGTGTACCGCATTTATGATCTCTCTCTTTACCGACGATTCCTTAGGGTGCGTCTCTTACAACGATATTTTTATTACATTACATATATTCATGTTCCTAGGAGATTTAATCATTTAATAGATACTCTAGCTAATCAAGTTTTAGATTGGCATTTTTCTCACATGTAAATATAAAAGAACACATATACACATGTAAATAGATTTGTAAAAATGTTATCCATAAAATAAAAATATGTATATATATATATGTGTGTGTGTGTGTCCAAAATAGTGTCATGTTTACAAATGTGGGCATGAAATCCTCAAAATTCATCAGTATACATCATCGGGCTTTAGCCCTCAAAACACATAGTACAAAAAGTGCCCTCGGCACATAAGTAGTACGACGCTATCTAAGGTCTATGCCTATTGTCCCTACTATAGTGAACAATGGAATTCACAAGATGACGGAATAACTGGACTCAAGTACGAGGCACCCCTAATACATGTGGCTGCATCACTGGGGGGAAATCCTTGATGTCATCCATAGGAACGACACGAGTGAGAGCAATCAGGTTCATCTCCACTCGTCATAGGACTCTGTCAGCCTCTCTGGCTGGGGGTCCTCCCAGAGCTATTGGTCCTCCTGCTGTTGTTGGTCCTACCTCGTGTCGAGGACAACACCTAGTCCTGGAAAATTCTTTCATTTGAACAGGTCCCACGACTATACATAATTGATAGACAAGTAATTACTTTGTCACACACATAGAAAGGATATACATAAAAAAAAATTAATAACTTCAAAAACATATGTTACCTATCTCTCCACGCTCTTCATTGGGGGGCACGGGCATGTCTGGATATTTGAGGAAGCTAATATATACATAGGGGTAATCCTTCATGACTGGGGTATGACATTCCCACCAGTCAAATAATTTCTCGTTGAAGGCCTCTATAGTCCTTCCTCCACCCTATCTAGGTAGTAAAACCTCCCACCTTCTCATTGTTGGGAAGGAGGCTATATGCCCATGTACTGTCACTCTAGGACCGAGACTAGGAACCCTCTCAAAGAATAAGTAAAATACTTCCTACATACATACGCTTTTTGCATTCTAAACAATCCATGTACATATGCTAGCTGCACACTAAACAACCTATGTATACCTCTAAAAGTTGCAAAAAATAAAACGTTGAAAGGCATTCGGTGGAATTAACGGTCTATTGGAGGTTTCCCAACCATTTCACCTGCTATAGCTCATCCCCAAACTAAATAACTATCATTTTTTCATAAAAACATAGGTCTTGGGGTCCCATTCCACAATCAAGCATTAGAACGGTGAAACCCTGCCCAAATTCCCTTTCCCTCCTTGCCCAAGGATTTTCAACCTTTTTTGAGTTCTTGCCTATGCATTTCCTCTCTAGACCTTTTCTCCCATACAACCCCTTCCCTTCCCCTGGAATGATCAACAGATTGTGAGAGAATGCATTTGGAAGGTGCAATTGGAGCAAATTTAAGAGAAGCCTGGACCAGGTTCATGGAGCATCAGCCTGCAAAGGTTTTAATTTCCAATCTTTGAATATTGAATAAAATAATATGTTTCCCTATCCCAAATGATGTCTTTATGTCTTTTATTTGGTTTATGCATAATGAATGATATATAGCCCTAATAGATGAGTAGAGATATAATTTTTTTAGCCTTGTTTTCCTAAGCATTGATACAGGTCAGATTTGGGAGGATACCAACATCCAAGAAAGCAACAAAGCTCGAGGAGGTCAACATCAAACGTTTGGACCACATGTATTTTTTTTTACTTACTTTTCTATCACTTTTCTATTCATATGTGTGGAATGTTTGGGGTAGTGTAGGAATCAGATTAACTTTTAAGGAGTCATTTCTATTTTTATACTTAGAACCTTGGTATAGTTATAGGGGGATTTTCCCGCTAGCATTATTTGTCCATAGATTGGAATCATTTATGGCTACCATACAAAGGAAGGAAAAACCAAATCATAGTTAACAATGAATCTCATATGAAGAACATTGTAACTGAGCTCAAATGTAAGAATGACCTTATCAATTTTTCTCACACAACATTGGGAAGAAAAATTTAGAAGATAACCATGGTTTATGTATAACACAACCATATTGATTTCAAGTAGATGAACATTATGAAATTATTCATTTCACTTAGACTGGTACAAATGACTATAAAATAGTAGAAAAAGATAATTTTTGTTTCACTAACTCAATTATAGGGACTATCATTTGTATGTTGTTCTTTTATGGCTCCATATCATGATAAGGAGATGAGGTAGGTTGCATATTGATTTATCTAGAAAAAAATAAGACTCTAATATCATGTCACCCATAATTGAATGCATGAACAACATGGTTGAATATGAAGCCTTATTCCAAGGACTTCTTGAGCACTCAACACACCCTCAAAATTTATGAAATTTTAGGGTACCACTTTTCTTTTATTTCATCCTTATACTTTGAATTTCACCTGATCATGATCGAGTGTTGAGGTATTTTATTTTTTTTCCCCACCTTGGACAAGTATCTAGATTAATACAAATTTCCATTAAAAGAGAAGGAAGTCTATATGGTTTAAGTGACAATCTAGGGTCTTCAACACTTAGTATTTTTAAGATTATCCATGTTTTTACTACAGTGTCTAACTTCTCCAATGACTGATAGTAACCTCTCAAGAGTGACAATTCTAATAAACATCAGGCATCGGCCATGCCGACATACAGCTAGCGCCACTAAAAAATTGGGAAAGGAATGTACCGACATCGATGTTCATCAGCCATCGACATACAATGTCAAACATTGAAAAATTAGCTTGTGACAAGCCAAGCGCCGACACTGATATATTATCCGTACTCAAAGTCATGACCACCTAATTTTAACGAGAAGGCTATCTTAACCATTGATTCTTTTGTTTGAATTTCACCTGATGCCAGCGCAAGGTAAGACACATTAGCATTCACCACATCAACATCAACATGTATTTTTCCATGTGATTAGGCATACATCCTTCTCGACATCCATGTCATCAAGTTACACACCCTTGGTCATGTTATCTAAGTCATGTTTTCTATGCCATGATATCACCACATCATTTAGCCATGTCATCTCAATTGACTCACTAGTTTCCTTGGGGATTGAGAAAATTTGATGAAAGATATCAAAGGAAGTAGACTAGACAGTAGACTCGGCAACACCAATGTAACATCGGTCATTGGTGAGTCATGCATACAACTATGATAACCCTTATAATATTCCCATCTCGTCGATGACTGATAGCTCATCGACGTCGATGAACCAAAAAACAAGATCTTTCTTTTTAACACATGAAATAAATTGTTGAGGACTGATTATAAGGAAATAAGATACATTGTGGGTCATCCTATGACCTCCCGCATTAATATAGGTTGTCCACAACTTACATCAAGGATATCAAAACATTAAAACTGTGAACTTGGATGGAATTTCATGGATTTTGATTTCATGTCAGTGATCGGTCAAGAACACCCTCATGAAACAAATATTAAGGCATATTGAGTGCATTGATGGATGATATCACATTGGCATCGGTGGCCCCCAACCCATCATATCCCAATGAAACTCATGAAATAGACATTCGATATTTGATTTCAATAGAATGAACTATGATCTTAATTATTTGCATTGTCACACATTGATCTAGACCATCCACATTATACAATAAGGATTTGAATTCCTTGTGTTTTAAGGAAAAATGGCCTCATTCACCCCACATTTGTAACCTATATGAGTAGGCCACATCAGCCAAAGAATGCCTCTAACTTTATGCTACATTATTTGAGCACCACCTTAGCATCTCAAAATGATCTTCACACATGAACATAACCTCCAACACTCATCTTCATCGAGATTGGTGATCAAACTATTGAGACAAGTACTTTGAGCCATAAACAAGGACATATCCCTGACCCTCGATATTAATAGTCATTGCATGCCAATTGATCATTGTTCAAAACTGTTGATTGATGAACTTGACATTAAATTGTTCATTATTTACGTAGAAGGGTTTTTATAGAAGAGAAATTGTGTTTTTTTTTTAGTTTTCTCTACGTTTTGATCCCCAAGATGGGCTCATCATTAAGAGGTTGTTAAGCTCAATTATTAGTAATCTCCCAAACCCGAAATAAATATATGTTGATACCAATTACAGAGATGACCAATGTAGGTATTAGTCTAGGCTACTATTATTTTTGTTTTTAATTTTTTGTATATTAGGTGATCTAGGTGGATATCAGTGGCCACCCACCTTTTCTGACTGGCTAAAAATAGTTTTCTGGCAATTTTGGCAATTTACTATTTTTAGCAGGTTTTAACTTCTGGGGCCATTCTGAGGGCCTAAATGAATGTTTTCCAAGATAGAGGTTCTCAATGATATCCAAAGGCATGATTGAGCCCCCAAAATGAATCTCCTTGATGATACCTTTCCAACGAGCTATCATACACCTAATACAGAGATCGTATGCAAAAGTTACGACCCCGAGAATTTGATGTACAAACTTACCCAAACGGGGCCCACATGACTTTTGGTGCTCCATCTCCTAGGGTTAGGTTTTTGTATGTCTAGGAATTTTAGCATTCTTGTTTATTGTAAAATGGCCTTCAAAGCCTCATTGTAATCATCTTCTTGCGAATGCGAGTAGCCGTCACATCTCTTCTCAGAGATAAGTTGCCACCATTCTAGCGAGTCTTTCACTCTGTATTTTTACAGTCTTTATACACTTCTTTGATTAATAGAAATTGTGTATTACTATATATTTGTGTTTATGGTTGCATCTATGATACGTTTCTATTATATTATTGAATATTTGCAATATCTCTGTGCATTTCTTTATTATATCTCCGCTCTCATTTCGTGCTAAAAATAATCTGGATCATTAGGCCTCCATGCCTCCTTAATTTTGAAACCATCATGCCTATTGATGTTTGTAGCATTTAATTCTATTTCAATGGATTCAAGTACCTTTATTTTACCTTTCTTGTGTCATCAGTTGATGTAACACATTAATTTCATAAGCATGGAATATGCAATGAATTTAATTCCCAAGGATTCGTAGGGATTTTGTTGTAATCGACATTTCTAAATTCGGATGGGACATATAGGAATGCGTTATTTGAATATAGTTTCAACAACTCATCTTCAAATTATTTCCATAGAGAAATATATATATTTTAGCAACAAAAGATTTTGTATAACCAAGTGTTGCGATCATTATAGGATGAATTATTTTCAATTTTTTTTTTTCGGGACCAATAAGTGCCAAAATCCCGAAACCTCACCTGTACATAGGTATTGTGGTCATTTTTTAGTGAGTATCTCTTAGTATTTAATTAATTGAA
This sequence comes from Picea engelmannii, assembly GCA_009831015.1. NCBI lineage: Eukaryota > Viridiplantae > Streptophyta > Pinopsida > Pinales > Pinaceae > Picea > Picea engelmannii. Next base: position 44,156 of record ML804538.1, on the reverse strand, counting down.
ATTTAAAATGTTTTTTTGATGGAAAAAATACTCCACAATGACCACTGACTCGAAAATTGCCAAAGATGTTGAAGGGGAAGAAGTTACTGGTAGGAGAGGCCTCTAGTCCTACTGCTATTAGAGAACTGGAAATCACACCCAAGGTGGAGCCTGTAATCAAAATGTCATAGAAAAATTTGTCAACTCTACCACAACTCTACAATGATACAGATAGAAGCATGATAGCCAAGGTACCTATGCCCATCTGTCTTGAGCTTTACAATAAAATTCACCATGATGATTTTCCTAAATTCACTTTGCATAGCGATCCATAAGTAAGAATATTGGAAAAACAGGTCTTTTAGAATATCAAATTATCATCCCTATACATGGTAGCCTCTAGTACCCTAGTTGTACCCTACGTAGAAATATTATAATGTATAATTAATCACACCCAAGATGAGAAGTGTGTTATTAACGATGTGAACGATCAATGTGTTGGTGTTTTTCTGCCAATGGAGGTCAGAAAATATTATGAACTCAAGGAGCCTGAAGTCAGGCTTAACACTGACTTCATGGTCAAGTTCTATGAAAAACACAACACTAATCAGTTGTTGGCAACCTGGTGGAATGAATATAGGAAATTTGTAAACAAAGAATCCAGGTGGTACAATACTATAAACCTGAGAGAACCATATATGTTCCTCATGGCCCTGATATTTTGGTTGTGTGGGGAAAGGGATTGCTCCAAGTTTTCAGAAGCTTGTATTTCCCTCAAGTATACAATATCCATATCCATAATTCTATTCAATTGGGGCACCATAATTTCAAGGCAACTGAGCAATAGGGTTAACCAAGCATAGAAACCAAAAGCATGAGAAGTCCCCTTTCTATTTATGTCCTTGTTAGCACTTGGTAATTTCTTTGGGATGTATCAAGAAAACCCCTAGGTAACCTCAAACAAACTTTAAGTTGTACTCTGACCTATAAAACTAGAGAGGTCTCTCTCAAATATGTAAAAGATTGAAAAAATCTCAAAACAATTTAGCAATAGGCACACAGAGTTCATATTTTTCAATAGGTCGGGTTTTTTTTTTTGTTGTTTAAAATGTTTATGGAAAAATGAGAGAAGAGAACCATTGGTAAATGCAGTGAAAGTTTGAACTTAAAAATATTGAATCAATAATTGGTGATGTACTCTCAGAAAACAAAGGAAAAGTAAGTAATGTTTTTCAGAAAATTATCAATTTTGGGATGACAACAAAAAACGAAAGGACAACACATTACACTAAGAGCACCTAAAAAATGGTGAATTCTTAATATAACTTTAGAAGAAAAACAAGAAGTAGATAGATCACCATAGGCAGAGCATTAGATTTAGATGAATTATGAATATGAAATCATTAACATTTTAACAAGTATTTACTGTATAAATGGAGCATCAAATGAAGATGAATTCCAAACATTTACTCTCGGCTAAATAATAGAAAGAACATAAAATAATGGAGATAAGCATTAACAAGAAAAACATACTAAGGACAACACCATGATAAATATTTTTCCTCCAAAATCACAGTACTTCTATATTAATTCATAAATATGTTCTGAGAATTTGATACATAGTCCAAAATCCTTTCTGGCTCAAAGTCCTAACCCCCCCCCCCATTCTACATTGGGAATAATCTATTATATATCTAAAATGTCTTACTAAACAATTACAACAAATATACACAAATAGAAATAAAATCCAAAATATATGGGATCATCCCATCAAATGTTTCATGTCTGCAACTCATAGGATCTTCTTTCCATGTAATCTTATTTGAGTTTTAATCTCCTCTTTCAACATATCAAGCCAACTAGGTTGATCTTCCTCGATGCGTTTTATTGCTTCAACTTTAGCCACCTCTTTTGGTTGTTTGGATCTTTTTCTTCTACTAGCTTGTGTGATGTCTTCATCCTTGGATTTATCTATATTAATGATAAAATATTTTAGAACAGGGTTCAACCTGATCTCTATGTTTAACCTCAGTTTCTTAGTAGATTCTGTATGAGTTTTTTTCATTATAACTTGTGCAACATGCCTTTCTCCCTCTTTATCTGGCACTGGTAGAAATGATTTTGTCATATTCTTCGAACCTTATGATTTGATAAACACAACCAAGTATTTCTCTTTCATTAAAATTTTCCCCTTAGCATCCTCTGGTTCGTTAGGAAAATGGACCTGTTTTCCCCCATAACCACACACAAACTAAATAAAAATGAGCAGGATGAACTAGATGAGTGATTTAATTTGAAGATATTTCACTTTGAAATAAACCGTTAACTTCTCTTTATGATATTTCCCAAAACAGAATGATACTACTTGTCTTTGAGAAAATTATGCAATCAATCATAATCATTGGCTACTAGCTAATGATCCCATAGGAATAAAAACCTCCCATGCTGTCACACTCTCCAAGATTTTCAGTTGTAAAAAATCAATGATGGTTATTTGATTTTGACAGTGTCAAATCATTAAGATTTATTTGGCGGTGCTTATGCGTGCATTTAGAACTATGTGGATGAATGGTGTGTAAGCATGGTCCTCATGACTTTCTTCTTTGATGACTTGGTTTGACATCAAGCTCTGTTGTCACACGTAACTCTCAGAGTGGACCCTTGACGTGGTATTAGAATTTGATTTCGGAGGTTGTCGAGGGTGGTTTAGATCCACACTGCTCTAAATTCCACAATCAATCACAAATTGCTACATATCCCATAATCTATACCATTGTTTGAATTGCGTAGACCACTTTACTGTTGGATTACTGAGAGGGGGGGTGAATCAGTAATAACGTAATTATAATCCTTTTTCTTCAAATGTTATATCAATGTAGAATTATTATCCAAAAATGAGAAGTAATAAATAAACAATCACACACATGAACAGTACACCAGTGT
>ML804538.1:20110-39685 GCA_009831015.1 Picea engelmannii | reverse complement strand
CCCCCTCTAAGGCTTTGTCGGTCTATCAAATTAAGGTTCTTCTTAGCACACTTAGAAATGACGCTTTTTTTCCTGTTTTTTGAAAGAAGATCAAACATGCAATATGAGCATAGGATCCTACTAGGGATGGCGTCCTCCCTGTGAGGAACCAAAGAACTCGTTGACCATGTGCCTTATTCATTGATCTGATCCCAATCCTAAAACCTGCAACTTGTGATTTATACTGCAACATATTAACTCTACAACTGAAAAACAAACTGCAATCCAATTTACTGCAAACTGATATCTGAAGCTGAAAAGAATCAATATTGTAATCAAATTCTAACTATTGTTAACACACTTCTAAAAAAGATAATTAAAAATTGCTAAAACATGCTCATAGTGTTCAACTTATTCAAGAACACCCCTACCGACCCTAAGCTACTCCATGATCTTCTAGACCAGGCAAAATAAAAAATCCAATGCAACCATATAAGCACTTTGTCAACTATTTGACCCCCTTTCTTACACTGCTTTAGAGGAAAAATAAGAAGCCTACTTAGCAACCAATCCAATGAAAACTTTCAAATAGATTCAAATTTGAAAAAATTCAAAAGCTTAGTGCCACTAGCCAACTCTAAGAAATATGGAAAAGGATCCTCAAATGAATACAGAAAATAATCATTATGTATTAACCCTTCAACTACATCTTTTCTTTCATTAAAATCCAACTGTTGATTGTCATCAAAGCAATGAAAATATGCATTGGACTACTATAATAAAATATCTTTTGGGAATAAAGATATAGCTGATTTTGACACTAACCCATGATCACTTTTACTTTCATACTTACAATTGATTATAGGTTGTGACATGTGACTATTAAAACCTTCCATATAATCATATGTTGGGTCATGAAAAATGGTAATAGATTGTTGTTGATTTATAATTTTAAAATCTTGATTCATATGACTTTGTTCTAGCGTAAATTTCTCTGCCTCGTTAACAATTTTAAAACTTTTCTTCCAAATCTTAAATGAAGAAAAACATAATGGCACAAAGTTGTCTTGAGTTGATTCAAAATGATCTTTATTTCCAATAACATTAGTATGATATTGTTGACTTGAAACATTTTGTGAATTCTCCTTTAGTAATTGGAATGAGGAAAAACACAAGGGTAAGTCCCTTCACCTGATTTGATACTTTCCTCATGTTCTCCATTGTTGTCACAATTAAAGTTTGCAGGCTTATTGTTTTCCTTGGATTGCTGAAAACAATCATTTTCTGATGGATGAAATGTCGTTGCTTGTTCTGAATAGGTAATATCAAAATCAATAATAGAGTCATCATCATATTCATCATACTTGGGCAAGTCATTTACATCTTCAATGTCATCAATCATGAAAATGGGACCATCAACTTTCAAAATTGATTTGTACTTTTACCTTCATGACATTCCTTACTGAAAATTTCGAAAGAATCCATGGCCAAATCATTTCTCTACTCATGATAACAAAAACCCAAATTCAAATCGACATCAAAACCATTTGGGCCAGAAAAATCTTCTTGAAAGGTGAAATACATTTCTCAGTAAAAACATTCGCATTTAAAACTTCAATAGCATGCATAATATTGTCACCCTTCGGTTCAAATTTCAGATCAGTTGTTTCTTGTTTAGGTTCACTATCATATTCTTCAACATCCATCCTTTTGTCCTCAACTTGATCTAGAAATTTTCCACAAGATGACAAATTTTCTTCAACCTTTTGGGCATTAGTGAACATTTGTTGCAAGGTGACAGACTTCCTTTCCAAAAGAAGCAGAGACATGTTTGCAGAGAGAGTTGTTGCATACTGAAGCATGGAAGAAACTTCAGTGGGTTGAATTTCCTTGGGAAAGTTGTAATAAATATTGGATAACCCCCTACTGAACGTAGAAACAATTTCATTGCCCTGCCTTTTCATGGCATAAAAATCTATAAGATGTAGACCCAAATATTTCCTCTTGCCCCAAAATTTCAAAAAGACATTCTTCAATTCTTCCCATGAGCTAATTGTCTATGGCTGCAAGTGTTTAAACCAGTCTTTGTTATTCCCTTTCAAGGATTGAGATAAGTCCCTCATACAAACATCGTCATGATAAATCTCAAACAATCTATAAAATGTTCAAAATATTGGATGTTCTTTTCAACTGAATGTTCATCAAGCTCTCCATTAAATTTCGGAAGGTACTTATAATTTTTTGGAGGAAAGTCATGAAGGATGGAAGGAAACTTAAGAGGTTTATATGTTTTTTTAATCTTAGAGGGTACATGAATACGAACAGGAGGTGATATCTCAATTTTGAGTTCTTGAGGCCCATCATATCGAATGTGATCATCATATGATTCAGAGAAAAGGTCTCGTTCAGGATCAATGCTACCAATGATACAAGAAGAATGTACACCTACAATTTATAATGAAGGATGTACAAATGTGGAGTTGGACTAATAATTTTAATGTTGAAATGAAATAATAATCCTCTTGATATTCTAAGGAAATAATTGATTAGAAAAAGTATGATATCATGTAGAAAATTCGATCTTAAATACTTGATTTTCCCATGATTTTTTTCTTCCATTTTTCTTTAAACAAGGCTTGTCTTCCAGTGGGGTCTTTGAATTTAATTTGAAGCTTGATTGAAGTCCCCAGGAAAACCTTTAGGCTACTAATTCTTCAGATAGTGGAGTTTCCATGAACATTTTGAACTTTAGATCCTTGAAAATGGAGTCACCATGTGAATGAAACCTTTCTATTTCTGACTATTGTTCACCATCAGTACTTCAGATCTAAACTTTGTCATTCCTTCCAAGGAAGATTTCACTTTCGTTCATCGACAATGAAACCAAAAATGTTAGTACTTGGTAAGTTATTTGTTTTGTATTAAAGAAACCCCTAGGTAACATCAAACCAACTTTAAGTTGTATTCTGACCTATACAACTAGAGATGGCTATCTCAAAAATGTAAAATACTGAAAAAGATCAAAAATAATTTAGCAATAGGCACAAAGAGGTGAGATTCTGCAATAGGTCAGGTTTTTTTTTTTTGTTTAAAGGGTTGGTAGGACAAATGAGAGAATGGAACCATTGGGCAATGGGGTCAAGTTTTGAACTTAAAAATATTGAATCAATAGTTGGTGATGTACTCTCAAAAAACAAAGGCAAAGTAAGTATAGTTTTTCAGCAAATTATCAATTTTGGGATGACAACAAAAAATGAAAGGACAACCCATTACACTAACAACACCTAAAAAAGGGTGAATTATTAACATAAGTTTAGAAGAAAAAAAAAAAGGAGATATATCACCATAGACAAATCATCGAATTTAGATGAATTATGAACACGATATCCTTAACATTTGAACACACATTTACTGCATGAATGGAGCATTATATGCATATGAATTCGAAACATTTACTCTTAGCTAAATACTAGAAAGAACAAACACTAATGTAGATAAGAATTAACAGGAAAAACATACTCAGGACAATAGCGTGATGGATCTTTTCCTCCAAAAGCACAGTACTTATATATTAATTCATAAAGATGTTATGAGAATTTGATACATGGTCCAAAATCCTTTCTAGCTCAAATTCCTTACCCCCCCCCTTTCTACATTGAGAATAATCCTTATATATATAAAATGTCTTACTAAATAGTTAAACAAATCTACAGAAATAGAAATAAAATCCAAAATATATGGGATCATCCCATCAAATGTTGCATGTATACATATCATAGGATCTTCTTGCCATGCAATCTTATTTGTGTTTTAATCTCCTATTTTAACATATCAAGCCACCTAGGTTGATCTTCCTCGATGCCTTTAAATTATTGCATTTTAATCTCTTTTGGTTGTTTGGATCTTTTGCTTCTACTAGCTTGTGTGTTTTCTTCATCCTCATATTTATCTATATTAATGATCAAATCTTTTAGAACAGGGTTCAACCTGATCTCTGTGTTTAATCTTAGTTTATTAGTAGATTCTGTATGAGGTTTTTTCGTTGTGACTTGTGCAACATTCCTTTCTCCCTCTTTATCTAACAATTTTGGAAATAATTTTGTCATATTCTTCGAATATTTTGATTTGCTAAAAACAACTAAGTCTTTCTCTTTCATTAAAATTTTCCCCTTATAATCCTCTGGTTGGTTAGGAAACATGGGTCTGTTTTCCCCCATAACCACACACAAAATAAATAAAAATGACCAGGATGAATTGGATGGGTGATTTAATTTGCAGATATTTCTCTCCAAAATAAACTATTAACTTCTCTTTATGATATTTTCCAAAACAGAATGATACTACTTGTCTTTGAACAAAATCTGTAATCAATCATAATCATTGACTACTAGCTAATGATCCTATGGGAATAATGACCTACCATACTATCATGTTCTCCATGATTTTCAGTTGTAAATACTCAATGATTCTTATTTGATTTTGACAGTGTCAAATCATTAAAATTTATTTGGCGGTGCTTATGTGTGCATTTGGCACTACGTGGACGAATGGCGTGCAAGAATTGTCCTCATGACTTTCCCCTTTAATGAATTGGCTTGATGTCCATATTTGTTGTCATGCGTAGCTCTCAGAGTGGATCCTTGATGTGATATTAGCACATGATTTCAGAGGTTTTCGAGGGTGTTTTAGATCCACACCACTCTAACTTCCACAATCAATCACAAATTTCCATGTACCCCACAATCTATACCAATGTTTGAATTGCGAAGACCACTTTACACAATAAACTTTGATCATTTTGTAACTCTGCAATAGACAGGAGTCATTGATCTCTTCAGTGATCTATGGTCCAGATAGCTTGATGCAATATGCATTATCCTGCTATTTCTGCACCCTCACCAAGGTTTCATCGGTTTGTCAAATTAAGGTTCTTCTTAGCACACTTAGAAATGACGTTATTTTTTCCTATTTTTTGAAAGAAGATCAAACAAGAAATAATAACATAGGATCCTACTAGGGATGGTGTCCTCCCTGTGAGGCACCAAAGAACTTATTGACCAGGTGCCTGATTCATTGATCTGACCCCAATCGAAAAACCTTCAACTTATGATTTATCCTGCAACAGACTAACTCTACAATTGAAAACAAACTACAATTGAAACTACTACAAATTGATATATGTAGATGAAAATAATTAATATTGTAATCAAATTGTAACTATTGTTAAAACACTTCTTAAAATCATAATTAAAAAAGTCTATAACATGCTCATAGTGTTGACCTATTCATGCAGACCCCTACCTACCCTAAGCTACTCTGTGAGATTCTAGATCAAGTAAAATAAAAAATCCAATGCATCCATATAAGCACTTTGTCATCTATTAGAGCTCCTTTCTTACAGTCCTTTAGAGGTAAAATAGGAAGCCTAATTAGCAACCACTCCAATGAAAACTTGCAAATAGATTCAATTTTGAAAAAATTCAAAATCTTAGGGACGCTTGTTGATTCTAATAAAACTACAAAAGGATCCTCAAATGAATACATAAAATAATCATACTGTATTAACCCTTCAACTACATCTTTGCTTTCATCAAAATCCAACTGTTGACTATCATCAAAGCACTGAAAATATGCATTGGATTGTTGTAATAAAATATCATTTTGGAACAAATATACAAATTATTTTGACACTAACCCATGATCACTATTACATTCATATTTACAACTAATTATAGGCTACGACATTTGACTACAAAAACCTTCCATATAATCATCTACTGGGTCATGAAAAAAGGTAATAGATTGTTGTTGATATATAATTTCCAAAACTTGATTCATATGAATTTGTTCCAACTTAAATTTCTCTGCCTCATTAACAATTTTAAAACTTTTCAACAAAAATGATTAAATGAAGAAGAAAATAGTGACACAAACCTATCTTGAGTTGATTCACAATGCTCTTTATGTCCAACAGGATTAGTATGAGATTGTTGACTTCTAACATTTTTCAAATTCTTGTTTAGTAATTGGAATGAGGAAAAACAAAAGGGTAAAGTCCCTTCACCTGATTTGATACTTTCCTCATGTTCTCAATTGTTGTCACAATTAAAGTCTGCAGGCTGACTGTTTTCCTTGGATTGTTGAAAACAATAATTTTCTAATTGATGAAATGCAGTTGCTTGTTTTGAATAGGTAACCTCAATATAAACAATATAGTCATCATCATATTCATCATACTTGGGAAAGTCAACTACATCTTCAATGTCATCAATCGTGAAAACTGGACCATCAACTTGCTCTTTAACAAATTGATTTTTACTTTTACCTTCATGAAATTCCTTACTGAAAATTTTGAAAGACTCCATGGAAAAATCATTTCTCTGCTCATGATGACATAAACCCAAATTCAAATCAGCATCAAAACCATTTGGAAAAACAACCTCTTCTTGAAAAGGTGAAATACATTTCTCAACAAAAACATCATCATTTGAAACTTCAATAGCATGCATAATATTTTCACCCTTCGGGTCAAATTTCATATTAGTTGTTTGTTGTTTAGGTTCACTATCATATTCTTCAACATCCAAGTTTTTGTCCTCAACCTGATCTAGAACCTTTCCAGAAGATGAAAAAATTTATTTAACCTTTTGGGCATCAGTGAACATTTGTTGCAAGGTGACAAACTTCCTTTCCAAAAGAAGCAGAGAGAGGTTTGGAGAGAAAGTTGTTTCATAGTGGAGCAAGGAAACAACTTTAGTTGGTTGAATTTCCTTCGGAAATTTGTAATAAATACTAGAAAACCTCCCACGGAACGTAGCAATTGTTTCAATCCTATGCCTTTTCATGGCATAAAACTCTGTAATATGTAGATCCGAATATTTTCTCTTGCCCCAAAATTTCAAAAAGACATTCTTCAATTCCTCCCATGAGCTAATTGTCTCTGGCTACAAGTGTTTAAACCAGTCTTTGGTATCCCATTTCATGGATTGAGAGAAGGCCCTCATACAAACATCATCATGATCAATCTCAAACAAATATATAAAATGTTCAAAATCTTGGATGTTCTTTTCAGCTGAATGTTCATCAAGCTCTCCAATAAATTTCGGAAGGTACTTGTAATGTTTTGGAGGAAAGTCATGAAGGATGGAAGTAAGATTAAGAGGTTTGTAACTTTCTTGAATATTAGAGGGTACATGATTATGAACATGATGTGATATATCAGTTTTCATTTATTGAGGCCCACTAGATCGAATGTGATCATCATATGATTCAGAGAAAAGGTCTCGTTCAGGATCAGTGATACCAATGATACAGGAAAAGTGTACACCTACAGTTTCTAATGAAGGATGTAAAAATGTGGATCTAGAATAATCATTTGAATGCTGAAAGGAAAGAAGAATCATATTGATATTTTCAGGAAAATATAGGTAATAATTGATTAGAAAAAGTAGGATATCATATAGAAAATTCGAGCTTAAATACCTAATTTTCCCATCATGTTTTTCTTCCATCTTTCTTTAAACAAGGCTTGTCTTCCAGTGGAGTATTTGAATTTAATTTGAATCTTTATTGGAATCTCAAGGAAAACCTTTAGGCTACTAATACTTAATACAATGGAGTTTCCATGAAAATTTTGAACTCTAGATCCTTGAAAAATGGAGTCATTGGGTGAATGATGTACAACCTTTATGTGTCTGACTATTGTTCACCATCATACTTTAGACATTTACTTTGTCATTCCTCCCAGGGAAGATTTCACTTTCGTTCCCCGAAAACGACGCCAAAAATGTTATCACTTGGTAATTTCTTTGGGTTGTATGAAATAAACCCTTAGGCAACCTCAAACCAACTTTAAGTTGTATTCTGACCTATACAATATGTAAAAGACTGGAAAAAAGATCAAAAAACAATTCAGCAATAGGATCACAAAGGATAGATTATGCAATAAGTCAGGTTTTGTTTTTTGTTTAAAGGCTTGGTAGGACAAACAAGAGAAGGGAACCACTGGGAAATGGGGTCAAAGTTTGAACTTAAAAATATTGAATCAATAGTTGGTGATGTACTCTCAGAAAACAAACGAAAAGTAATTTTTTTTCAACAAATCATCAATTTTGGGATGACAACAGAAAATGAAAGGACAACCCATTACACTAACAACACCTAACAAAGGGTGAATTCTTAATATGACTTTTGAAGAAAAAAAGAAAGGAGATAGATCGACATAGATAGAGCACCGAATTTATATGAATTTTGAACATGAAATCCTTAACATTTGAAAAAGTATTTGTTGTATGAATGGAGCATAAAATGCAGATTAATTCCAAACATTCACTCTCAGCTAAATACTAGAAAGAATAGACAATAATGGAGATAAGCATTAATGGAAAAAACATATTGAGGATAACACTATGATGAATCTTTGCCTCCAAAAGAAAAGTAATTCCATATTAATTCATAAACATGTTTTGAGAATTTGATACACATTCCAAAATCCTTTCCGCCGCAAAGTCCTACCCCCCCCCACCTTTCTACATTGAGAATAATATATTATATATCTAAAATTTCTCACTAAACAGTTACAACAAATCTACACAAATAGAAATAAAATCCAAAATATCTTGGATCATCCCATCAAATGTTGTCTTTCTATAGCTCACGGTATCTTCTTGCCATGCAATCTTATTTGAGTTTTAATCTCCTCTTTTAACATATCAAGCCATCTAGGTTGTTCTTCTTCGATTCCTTTGATTGCTTCATCTTTAGCCACCTCTTTTGGTTGTTTGTCTCTTTTGCTTCTACTAGCTTGTGTGTTGTCTCCATCCTTATATTTATCTATATTAATGATCAAATATTTTAGAATAGGGTTCAACCTGATCTCTGTGCTTAACCTCAGTTTATTAGTATATTCTCTATGAGGTTTTTTCGTTATGACTTGTGAAACATGCCTTTCTCCCTCTTTATCCGGTACTGCTGAAAATGATTTTGTCATATTCTTCAAACCTTTTGATTTGCTGAAAACAACTGATTCTTTCTCTTTCATTAAAATTTTCCCCATACCATCCTCTAGTTCGTTAGGAAACATGGGTTTGTTTTCCCCCATAAATTCACACGAACTGAATAAAAATGAGTAGGATGAACTTGATGGGTGATTTAATTTGGAGATATTTCGCTCTGAAATAAACCGTTAACTTCTCTTAATGATATTTCCCAAAACATAATGATACTACCTATCTTTGAGAAAAATCCACAATCAATCATAATCATTGGCTATTAGCTAATGATCCTATGGGAAAAATGACCTCCCATGCTGTCACGTTCTCCATGATTTTCAGTTGTAAATACTCAATGATGGTTATTTGATTTTGAAACTGTCAAATCATTATTATTTATTTGGCGGTGCTTATGTGTGCATTTGACACTACATGGGAGAATGGTTTGCAAGCATGGTCCTCGTGAATTTCCCCTTTGATGACTTGGCTTGACATCAATATTTGTTGTCACACGTAGCTCTCAGAGTGCACCCTTGATGTGATATTAGCACATTATTTCATAGGTTGTTGAGGGTGGTTTGGATCCACACCACTCTGCACTCCGCAATCAATCACAAATTTCCACGTACCCCACAATCTATACCATGGTTTTAATTGTGGAGACCACTTTACACATTAAACTTCGATCATTTTGTAACTCCGCAACAGACAAGAGTCGTCGATATCTTCGGTGATCTGCGGTCTGGATGACCTGTTGCAATATTCATTAGACTAGTATTTTAGTGCCCATGCTAAGGTTTTGTCGGTCTGTCAAATTAAGGTTCTGCTTAGTACACTTAGAAATGTCACTATTTTTTCCTATTTTTTGATAGAAGATCAAATAATAAATACCAAAATAGGCTCCTACTAGGGATGGTGTCCTCCCTGTGAGGCACCAAAGAACTCCCTGACCAGGTGCCTAATTCATTGATATGATCTGAATCGCAAAACCTGCAACTTGTCATTTATCCCACAACAGACTAACTCTGCAACTGAAAAACAAAATGCAATCCAAAATACTGCAAACTTATCTCTGAAGTTGAAAAAAATCAATACTGTAATCAAATTGTAGCTTTTGTTAACACACTTCTAAAAATCATAATTAAAAACTGCTAGATCATGCTCATAGTGTTGATCTTATTCAGGCACACCCCTACCTACCCTAAGCTACTCCGTGAGATTCTAGATCAGGTAAACTAAAAAATCTAGTGTAGCCATATAAGCACTTTGTCATCTATTCGACCTCCTTTCTTACACTCCTTTAGAGAAAAAGTAAGAATCCTACTTAGCAACCACTCCAATGAAAACTTGCAAATAGATTCAATTTTCAGAAAATTCAAAATCTTAGGGCATCTTGCTGACTCTAAGAAAACTGCAAAAGGATCCTCAAATGATTACATAAAATAATCATACTGTATTAACCCTTCAACTACATATTTTATTTCATGAAAATCCAATTGTTGACTATCATCAAAGCACTAAAAATCTGCATTGAATTTTTGTAATAAAATATCTTTTCAGAACAAAGATAAAGTTGATTTTGACACTAACCCATGATCACTTTTACTTTCAGACTTACAACTGATTATAGGTTGTGACATGTGACTATTAGAACCTTCCATATAATCATCTAGATGGTCATGAAAAATGGTAATAGATTGTTGTTGATTTATATTTTCCAAATGTTGATTCATATGACTTTGTTCCAACTTAAATTTCTCTACTTCATTAACAATTTTAAAACTTTTCTTCAAAATATTAAATGAAGAAAAACATAATGACACAGAGTTGTCTTGAGTTGATTCACAATGCTCTTTATGTCCAATAGAATTAGTATGAGATTGTTGACTTGTAACATTTTCCAAATTCTCCTTTAGTAATTGGAATGAGGAAAAACACAAGGGTAAAGTCCCTTCACCTGATTTGATACTCTCCTCATGTTCTCCATTGTTGTCACAGTTAAAGTTTGCAGGCTGACTGTTTTCCTTGGACTGTTGAAAACAATCATATTCTGATGGATGAAATGCAATTGCTTGTTCTGAATAGGTGAGCTCAAAATCAACAATATAGTCATCACCATACTCATCATAGCTGGGAAATTCAACTACATCTTCAATGTCATCAATCATGGAAACTAGACCATCAACTTGTTGTTTAAAAGAATGATTTGTACTTTTACCTTCATGACATTCCTTACTGAAAATTTTGAAAGAATCCATGGAAAAATAGTTTCTCTTCTCATTATGACATAAACCCAAATTCAAATCAGCATCAAAACCATTTGGGCCAACAACCTCTTCTTGAAAAAGTGAAATACATTTCTCATCAAAAACATCTACATTTAAAACTTCAATAGAATGCATAATATTGTCACCCTTCAAATCAATTTTCAGAGCAGTGGTTTTTTATTTAGGTTCTCTATCATATTATTCAACATCCAACTTTTTGTCCTCAACCTGATCTAGAAATTTTCCAAAAGTTGGCAAATTTTCTTCAGCCTTTTGGGCATTAGTGAATATTTGTAGCAAGGTGACAGACTTCCTTTCCAAAAGAAGCAAAGATAGGTTTGGAGAGAAAGTTATTTCATAGTGGAGCATGGAAGCAACTTCAATGGGTTGAATTTCCTTGGGCAAGTTGTAATAAATACTAGAAAACCTCCTACTGAATGTAGAAATAGTTTCACTGCTCTGCCTTTTCATGGAATAAAACTTTGTAATATGTAGATCCAAAGATTTTCTCTTGCCCCAAAATTTCAAAAAGACATTATTCAATTCCTCCCATGAGCTAATTATCTCTTGCTACAAGTGTTTAAACCAGTATTTGTTATCCCCTTTCAAGGATTGAGAGAAGGCCCTCATACAAAAATCATCATGATCAATCTCAAACAAATCTATAAAATGTTCAAAAGATTGGATGTGATTTTCAACTGAATGTTCATCAAGCTCTCCATTAAATTTGGGAAGGTACCTGTAATGTTTTGGAGGAAAGTCATGAAGGATGGAAGGAAGATTAAGAGGTTTGTATCTTTCTACAATATTAGAGGGTACATGATTATGAAAATGAGATGATATATCAGTTTTTATTTCTTGAGGCCCATCAGATCGAATGTGATCATCATATGATTCAAAGAAAAGGTCTTGTTTAGGATCAGTGATACCAGTGATACAAGAAGAATGTACACCTATAATTTATAATGAAGGATGTACAAATGTGGAGCTGTAATAATCATTTGAATGTTGAAAGGAAAGAAGAATACACTTGATATTCTTAGGAAAAGATAGGAAATAATTGATTAGAAAAATTTTGATATCATGTAGAAAATTTGAGCTTAAATACGTGATTTTCCGATAATGTTTTTCTTCCATATTTCTTTAAACAAGGCTTGTCTTCCAATGGAGTCTTTGAATTTAATTTGAATCTTTATCGGATTCTCTAGGAAAACCTTTAGGCTACTAATTCTTCAGAAAATGGAGTTTCCATGAAAATTTCAAACTTTAGATCCTTGAAAATGGAGTCGTCGGGTGAATGATGTACAACCTTTCTATGTATGACTACTATTCACCATCAGTACTTTAGATCTGAAATTTGTCGTTACTCTCAGGGAATATTTCACTTTCGTTCCCAGAGAACGGTGCCATAAATGTTAGTACTTGGTAATTTATTTGGGTTGTATCAAAGAAACCCCTAGGTAACCTCAAACCAACTTTAAGTTGTATTCTGACCTATACAACTAGAGAGGTCTCTCTCAAATATGTGATATTAGCACGTGATTGCGAAGGTTTTCGAGGGTGGTTTGGATCCACAACGCTCGAACTTCCTCAATAAATCTCAAATTTCCACATACCCCACAATATATACCATGGTTTGAATTGTGGAGACCACTTTACACATTAAACTTTGATCATTTTGTAACTCCACAATAGACATGAGTCACCAATATCTTCGGTGATATGCAATCTTGATGACCTGCTGCAATATGCATTAGTATTCTATTTTAGCACCCTCTCTAAGGTTTTGTTGATCTATCAAATTAAGGTTCTTCTTAGAACACTTATAAATGGCACTATTTTTTCCTGTATTTTGAAATAAGATCAAACAAGCAATACTAATAGGCTTCATACCTATTAGGTGCAATGTGTGCGAGAAATTTATTTCCAGGGTTGGGGTTAAGTTGGCATGTATCATAGTTACTTATCCATGTATATTTTAACGTCTTATGGGAGAATGGGTATAATAAGTTTTACAATACAATTTGTAATGAATTCTTGGCCAGGGCATATTTCCTAATCTTTAAACAAAATTTTCCAAGGCTTTCCGAAGAAGCTAGAAAGGCCATCTACAAAGTATGGAATTGGTACTTGGAAGAGAAAAGTATGTATCTAAGGATTTAATGAGACATCGAGGCCCCACATATGCTACCATATTATGTTCTATCTCGGATGGTATTGGCGTATATTTTTTTCCAAAATATCTTGCAGGATTTCAATGTCTCCCCGGTGAAAGATAAGAAAAGACAATTAATTCCATATGGATTCTATGTTGGCTATAATTCCATAAGGGACACCACACAGGCTAGGAAGGAAGCCCAAATATAGGTATAATATAGGTTTCACATGGGAATATACAATAAAGATGATCAAAAAAACTTAGTGGTTCAACACATTAGATAGGCAATATCTCACTGGTCGTATGCAAATGACAGTTTTGAAGATGAAATTTTCACTGGAAATGATTTGGATTGGGAAGAGGTCTTGTGAAGTAAAGAGAATCTGTATCTGACCCTACTCAAGTCTATTTCAAGAGATGAAAATCAAAATGGTTGGAACATATAGAAAGAGTTGTTGTATAGGCAAAAAATAAAAATGCAGAAATATTAGACACCTAACTACCTTAAGAACCACATTCCATGGATATGGGGACAAAATTGAATACAACTAAAAGAATTACTACTCCCTTAGGAAATCGTCACAGCCTCAAGCTGAAGGAGTAAGGGGTCAAGAGATCAAGGAAGAGGAAAATGACATAGGATATTCCACCTCAATAGGAAAGGGTGAGACATAAGAAAAAGACTAGGAAGGAGCTCAAGAAGATAAATATTAAAGTAATAGTGATGGTTCTATCCCAAAATAAAAGACTCTGGATAAAGAAGAAAGTGAGGAAATTTTATATGTTGAACGGTGACCTATAGGTTACACATGTAGAATTTAAGGGAATGAAAAGAAAAATTATGATGAAGAGTTTGAAGAAACCACAACAAAGACTCCAACCCCCTCTTCAACCAAGGAAATGGAAATGCCCTGGGAAACAACAACACAGAATGTGAGAGAAGTCACGATTGACACCAAGAAGGTAAGAAACGTGCTCCAATATGGAGAGACTGAACTCATACATGGTCGTGGACTCCTTCTACAATGCCAGGTCAAGAGGATGCAATAGGAAGAGATAGAGAAATAATCATCAACCGGGTATCAGTGGCTGGAAAAGGTAAGGAACCATCCCTTGAGAAATTTCATCCTCCATATAATGTGAGAAACGCCATCTCATGGGGATACCATCAAATTCCATAGCTCATAGACAAATTGGTTGATGTGCAGGACATCACATACAACAGAAAGAGGAAGGTGTTGGTCAAAAGAAATAGTAAGAAGATAATACTTACTTTGGATAACATGGTGGTGATAAATAAAGAATAAACTATGCTAGACACCAAGCAATCCAGAGTGAATGAACTACTTGGGGATATAATGGTCATATACAGTACCACCATCAATAGAGTAAGAGAATATCAGCTAGAATCAAAGTCCATGAGGGTGACACTTGTGCATCTCAAACATCAAGTCGAGTATTATCAGGGTACATTATGGGAGATCACCTTCATGAGGAAGAGTTATGAGATGGATACAATTGATTTAAACTTGACAAGGACATATTTATGGCTCAAATTGTAATCTATCAGAAGGATACCTTTTTTGGTCTGATAGCGCACAAAGATATGATGAGGTGGTTTTAAAAATCACACAAGGCCTTGGAACAAATTGAATACATCAGGGAGATATAGAAGGGTTTAATTGAAGAGGAGCATGGTATAAGGATGCTCACAGATGACAGTTTGGATAGATTCCAAAAATAAATAGAATATTGGAAAAATATAGTGGTAGAGCCACAACAAAAGATGCAAAACAGATGGGAGGAATGTCTTAGCAATTGGTAAAATATAAACCAGAGGATGAAATATATCCGACTCCCTGTATTTGGTATTCCTGAAGATTTCGTGGACCTCAAATACATATTCA
This sequence comes from Picea engelmannii, assembly GCA_009831015.1. Lineage (NCBI taxonomy): Eukaryota > Viridiplantae > Streptophyta > Pinopsida > Pinales > Pinaceae > Picea > Picea engelmannii. The sequence goes on along the minus strand of ML804538.1, from coordinate 24,384 downwards.
AGCAGCTAGAGGAGAAATATCAAAAGTTTGAAGTTGATGTTCTTGAAATCAAAACATTAGAAAAGGGACAAGTGTGAAGGTTTACAGATGGTCGGACAAGGGAATCGACAATATTTTGGTACTTGAGTGTTGAAATGAATCAATTCAAGCATCGAGTAATGGAGATGAAAGACAATATTAGTGCACCAATGGAATAGCACTGATTTCCATACCTACGAAGATATTTTCTCCCAATGGTATATGTATGATCAAGCAAATCATTTAAGATCACATGAATTTGAATGAGAGCTTAGGCATGGATGCATCCACTCTATTGATTCTTTCCTTTACTTTAAGTGAATTTTTAAGCTATTTTTAGTAGGTCTATTTTTTTAAAATAAATATGTCAACCTTGTTTTGTAGGTTCGATGGTTTTTATAAGAACTGGAGAGTTAGACACAAATTATTTTGAATTTTAATATTGAAGATCATGCAAAGCTAGCGGCAAATTTCTACCAATCGTGTGGATTAACTTGATCTGTGGATTGCTTTGAAAACAAATTTCTACTACAGAACTTTAGTAAGATTATGATTATGTTAATTTATCTTGAATGATTATTATTTCTAAATGAATGCTAGTTTAAATTCAATGGTGTTTTTTTTTACATTGCATGCAGATAATATGAAAAATTAATTCATGTATTTGTTTTTATATGTGATTTGTGTGTAACTATTTTGCTCTCTCTCTCTCAAAGAATATTTGTTTATTGGTTGTTAAAAGAATTATCTGCTAATATTGATTAGGATTGTGTATTTTTCTTCATACCATTGCCAGAGGGTTAACCCATGCCCAGTTTTCTTCATATTTAGTCATATACGTTATTTATGCTTCTAGCATGTTTGAATATTAAAGAACAAAATCCCAAACAAGAGATACACAGTTAGAAGGGAAAATTTTTGAAACGACATTTAAATCCCATCAAAACTTGTCAAACTATCAATATGGAGAATCATGCTACCTTAAACATAGAAGAGTTTAATTGGGGCTTGTCTCTGAGCGTGGTTCCTAATGTTGAGTTAAAGGGAATTTAGACCCCTCAACAGAATTAGTGCTAGAAGGAGGGCCTGAACAAATCCATGGCTAGTCACAACATTGTTTTTAGTAAAAACATATTTCAAGTAGTCTATAGATTCAAAAAATCCTGCATGAATGGATAGTCCTTCTCAAAAAAACCCTATTATAGAATGTACTCCCACCACCAGTGAGACACCATGCACAGAAGAATATATGTATCTTCACCTAGAAATACCTTACGTGATCCCTCGGTATGAAATCAATGCTTTTAGTAGGATTACCAGAGCTTATTCTCGACAAATCAAATCATTTCCATTAGCTTTGTTTCTTCCCTGCGGAAAGCAAACTGGAAAACCAATTGTTAATACCCCTGATCACACTTTTTTCCATACACTTGAGGATCTAGTATATTTCTCCCTAGATGAAATCTATCATCCTCTCAGTTTTATTCATGAAACTCCTCTTGTTACCCCACCAACAAGTACACACTCGGATCCTGATAATTCTTAATTTGAAAAAATCGATTCTAATTTAGATGACTTAGAAGACAAGTCAGACAATATGGGAGACAACAATGAAAACATCCATGACACTAATGATCATTCTATAAACAACCAACCATTGTTGGCCATGGATTCTTTGGCCATATTAGGGTGGTTGCATAATTTACATAGGAATCCAGAGAATATTCTTCCCAAGTTTGACTTGGAAACCTATGGACTACCCAAAGATCACATCCAAAAATTCATTCTTGTGATAAGGCCAATTAATTTCCAACATGAGGACATAGTGTGTAGACTCTTCCCTTACACTTTTGAAAACTTCACCTCAACATAGTACTTTAACCTGTCGGTTGGTTCCATAAACAACTAGACACAATTCCAAAAATATTTCCTAGAAAAATTCATGGAGGAAACAACTATGAGAGCCTTGATGGTTGAGATTTTCTCCACCACCATGAGACCTCGGGAAAAGGTAAAAGATTTTAATCAGATATTCACAAAAATCCTCAACAAATTTTAAACTGACATTAAAATTTCTCAAGAGATACAAATTGAGGTATATTCTAATGCATTACCAACCTCTATCTCTATGTTCATTAAAAGTTCTACTAAACCTACTCTATTCGAAAATTTTGAGGAATCCAAAATTATTAAATTCCAAATGAAAGGTTGTAAATGTTGTTGGAGTTACTTCACACACACCTAGGATTCCTTTTTCCTAAGCTTATTCCTTGTTTATTAGTCATAATTAGTCACTATCTAGTCTCCTATATTTTAGGGGAGAATATTCTCTTTCAGTTGACACTTTAGTTTTACTAGTTGAGTTAAGTTTAGGTGTTGCATTGGGATCATCACCATGATAATTTGACCTTGCCTTGGTATCATCACTAGAGTGGTGCATTATCCTTGATTCCCTAATTTAACTCCCCACTACTCTCTATTCAGTCAATTAATTGAAGACTAGTTGTGATATAGATTTTATGAGTAGAATGAAATGACTACAGATTATTAACAGGTGCTTAACACAAAATAATAGAGATACAGTAAAATTGGTTTTCTATTCAATAATGAAATAAGCTGGAAAGCATAAAATGCAGTGGAAACAAGCTTGTTGGAATGGTGGCGGCTTATCTCTGAGAAGAGATGTGACGGCTGCGCTCATTCACAAGAAGATGATTACAATGAGGCTCTCAAGCCCTTTTTACAATAAACCAAAGTTTCCTAAACATCCAAAAACCTAACCCTAAGAGATGAAGCGACAAAATTCATGTGGGCCCCGTTTGTGTAAGTTAGTACATCAAGTTCCTGGGGTCACAACTTTTGTGTACGATCTTCGTTTTAGGTGTATGATAGCCCATTGGAAAGATCTATCTGAGGACTACAACAGTTGCACAAAATTTAATGAAACGTCGTTTAGGGCCTCAAAACGTCTCCGGAAGTTCAGGACCTGAAAAACTGCTAAAAATAGTAAATTATCAAAATTTATAGGGACCACAACATACCCCAAAAAACGTCATTTAGGGCCTCAAAACGGCTCCGGAAGTTCACGACCCGAAAAACCGCTAAAAATAGTAAATTATCAAAATTGCTAGAAAGTTGTTTTGAGCCAATTGGAAAAGGTGGGTGGCAACCAATATCCACTTGGATCAATCCTCCCTCCTTAGGAAGAAATGGTCTCCATTGCATTGATTTCCCCCATCAGATGAGGAAATTTCTACTGAATTTGGCCCCGCGTGAGCCACTTGCCTTGGTGCAGGAGTTGCCCTGCTTTAACTACTCGATAAAGTTGGATCCTTTGTTGTCAAGTTCCCTTGATATGTGTTTCCACAATATGATCATTAGATTCCTATTGTATGAAGTTGGGGTTGAGATCTATTGGTGTCAGTTGTTCTTCTACATCTGAGGTGTCCAATAATGGTGGGAAATAAGGCCGAAGGAGGTCCACATTGAACACTGGGTGCAGGCCAAGGAAAGGAGGAATGTTGATCTCAAAATAATTATCTCCCACGGCCTTGGTGATAGTGTACGGCCCATAACAGAGTGGGAGAAGCTTCTAATGGGGTCCTGTAAGGCATTCTTTCTGCAAGTGCAACCAAACGTTGTTGCCCACCTAAAAATTATGTGGCACATGATGTTGATCATGGCATTGTTTGTACTTTTCATTGGAATTCTATAGGATATCCTGAACCTATTGGTGGATGTGCTAGATTATCTCAATGAACTGGGTGGATTTGTTAGCTTAAGTTGGAGCAGGAGATGAGTTGGTCGAGGTGACTGCAAGGGGAAGTACAACATCTATGGGACCCAATGGTTGGAATCCCAACCCCACTTGAAAGGGGATGTGGTCGGTTGAGCTATGCAGGGCTCAGTTGTAGCTATGTTGTACATAGGTAAGGCTCTCATCCCATGTGTGGGGGTTCTTTGAATTATACATGTGAAGGATATGCACAATCATTCAATTTACATCCTCGTTTTGGCCATCTGTCTGGGGGTGGAAGGCTATGGATTTGGTGATCTTGGTGTCCATCAATGACCAGAGGCTCGACCAGAATGTGATGAGAAATTGATTATCCTGATCTGAGACAATGGTTTGTGGGATTCCAAAATGTACCCAGACTCGTTCAAAGAAGAGCTTGGCAGTGGCCTCTGTTGTGATGCTCTTCTTCCAGGCAACTCGAATCACCATCTTAGAAAAGCGATCAACAACCACAAAAACA
>ML804537.1:256012-288881 GCA_009831015.1 Picea engelmannii | reverse complement strand
GAGAGGAGGTGAATATATAGAATTTCCAACATAGAAATTCTAGTCAAAAAAAGCTAGAAATAGCTAAAATAGGTGTCATAAGCTAAGGGAGACCACATAGTTCGACCTAGATCACTAAATATACATGTCACACACTCATTAATTTCCACAAGAGTTAAGTGATGTGCATTAGCTCGCTTAAGCTCACTTAACTCACAAGAGAAGCAGTTCCAACTCACTTAATTGACCTGAAATAGTAGTTACTAATAATAGTAACGAAAAAAATCATTAATTAAGGAATAAATCTCTCACTCAAAGGGGAGGTGCGCATTCCCCAATAATAGATTATTTTTTCATGGGGGAGTTGGAATAAATAAAGGATAAATCAAGAATAAATCAAGAAAATCAAGAACCAGGAGTTGAGTCTTGATCTAAAATTAGCAGTTTTCCCTAAAATCTAGGGATGAGGCAGCCTTCTTCTCTATGTGGCCAAATTAGGTGAAATAAAGTGTAAATGAATGTATTAACCAAGATCTAGGAGTCTAATCTAGGTATAAACTAATGTAAGTTAGGGATATGCTCCAACAGGGAAAACACTACTGAGCGGAACAACATCACTCTCATACTTAATTAATAACATGCATTTAAGTCATATTAAACACATTTAAATCAAAGTAAGCACAAGATTACTACTAACATAACTAATCCCTAGAATTAACAATAATTCATATGAACAATAGAATACATGATACATATAAGAATCACAGGCATGCAAAACATAATGCTAAGCATAAGCTGATACTTATCTTTGAAACCATGGTAATTCCACCAACTACATGCAGGCCTTCCACAAACCTCCCAGCCTTAGACCATGCTACTCATCATGCTCAGCAATGGGTCACCCCTGATCTGGGACTAAGCTCCACCCAAGGCAAGGAATCCTAGTCTAGGCTGAGGTTATAGGGAAAACTGCACAGAATAACCGGAAGGATTCTTCCCAGGATGCCTTCTTACACCCACTACTCATGAAATCTCATTCCCCACATGCCTGTTCCACCCGGGAGTATACACCTTCACAAGCATAGTCCATCAATGCTTCACCTCCCTCTCTGGGTCTTAGCAATAGGCCGGATCAGGAAGTCTTAGAGCTCTGTAGCTAGTGCTGGACTCTCTCTGGAAGAATACCACTTCCCAGCAGACTCCTTCACCTAGAAATAGTTTCTCACAGGCCTGAAAGACTGCCTCTTCAACAACAATCACATCCCTCACCTGGAGAGAGGTTACACATAGGTCATACAACCAGTTTCCTCAATCTGTTTCCCGTACAAAGCATAAAAACAACAAGGCTCAGCAATGAACATACAACAGTAGCAAACCACACCCAGCCAAGAACTGCATGACCGCCACAGTCAATTGGGACAACAAACACGGGTTTCCCAAAATAGGTGATAGACATACGCTTCAACCCAACCAGACTCAACAATTATGGGACATTYAGTTTTTCCAACCATCCATACAGAACAGACTCATGGTTCTGGGTTTCGGGGATGMGTGATAAGAAATCCATGMGAAGGTYGAACACAGACTCGAYGGTTTTGACAGAGGGTGTACTAGCCCTTCTGAAATCAACATAGGCCTTTTTCGTTTTAGAGTCGCGTGAGGGTATTCTTGCAAAGGTCATACAGGATTCCCCGGTTCAGACAGTCGACCRTCGAATGGAGGAGGAACCCCTATCACGGCTCAAATCAACAGTCTTAAYTGCATGCGCTTGGGTTGACACTTGTCACCCATGAAGCTCATTCCTTCCCATTTGGAAGTCACTCRTGCTTCCAAAGAACTTAGGATAAAACATATATTTCACATGGCTTTTGGAATAATATTAAAATATTATTCCCAAGGACTTAAGCCCCTAGGCTCAACACTTAGCCTCTCTTTCCAACCTTCCAGCCCCCAATCCCTTACCCACTATGTGGAAGCTTAGTCCCCCATCACTCATTCATCGTGGTTGGTCTGCACGCARTGGTGTTTATATTTTTATTAATGTTCTGCATGATTACATATACAAAAGCAAGCTCCCGGACTTAACACKTAGGCTCTCCGGCCTAATAACACATAAGCCCACCAGCTTATATAAACTTGGCTCACCAGCCTATAAAACATAATTACAATTCATAATGMAATATTTATACTTCATAGACATGATTTACAACAGGGCTCGGCCTTAGGGACATTACAAATAGTGTAGCTAAAGCATTCTAGAGCTTTGTGCCGCTGAAGCTAAAAACTAGAATTTATTTTTTGCCTAGAATAATTGTATGCTACCCAATATTTTTTAATGTAGCTCGGAACTTTGTTCTAGCCTTCGATATATATTATTAATTATTGTAGGATTGGTAATATATATGGTTCTCTATACTAAGATGTTTCTATCTATATTCTATCTCCTTTTTCTAACTTTTTCTAGATTAAGTTGTAATGTTGTCGTAAATAGTAGTCCATTGAGTTGCTTGATGTTGCTAGAAGTGGCTTCCAGATATTTTGACCATTGACTTTTTCAAATATTGAATTGAATACGTTGAGAACAAAGACTTGAAGGATGATATATGTCTCTTATGTATACTTCTCAAAAAAAATTCAAAGGTGGATTTATCTTATACTTGGAGTTGGGTTGCATACCATGTAGATATACTTTATTTGTTGTTTCTTCTTTTGATGTTGATCTCGGTCTTGTTGTGTAGGTACTTGGATTTATTTGTTGATGATGTATTGTTGGTGTTGGATACCTACAACATATACATAATTTATTTTGTTTTATTTTTCTCTTTTTTTCTTTTTTCTTTCGAGATAATGGTGCCATTTTTGGTTTTGACCATTATCTTGCCTCACCAAGCCTATGAATGATGAGTTATGTATTTTTTTTATTCAAACCTAGGGATTCCTCCTTGAGTTTTTCAACCTTATATTTTCCCAAATTCCTCATGGAGGTTTTCAACCTTATACTTTCCCAAATTCCCCATGGAGGTTTTCACCTATGTATTGTATTGGTTTTTTCTTTTTCTTTTTTTCCCAATAATCCTAGGTCATTTGGATGGGTTGAGAGAATTGATGCTCCCAATCACATATGAATGGTGTGCTTTGATAATGGCTATCAAATCTTCCTTGGATAGAGGTATTTTGTAAGTCTTGATCCTGAAGCCATTTACTAAGAGGGGAATTCCTTCTTCGTCTATTGTTCTTATCTTTACTTATTCATTGTCATAACACTTATTAATATTGTAGGGGCCCAACCATCTTGTCATTAATTTTCCTATAAAATATTTGAACCTCGAGTCATATAGGAGTTTCCAATCCCCATATTTAAGGTTACCAGTCCCATCCATGTCCTTTTTTTACCTTCTCTTGTAATTAACAAAATCAATTTTTGACCACAATAAATATAAAAGTATGGTTTTTTTGTAATTAAATGGTGAATGAATTGAGATTGGTTAGTTAGCTGACTCATTCTTGATTATTTATGCTTGATTTCATAATGAATGTGCATTTGCAAGAATAAATCCAGTAGGTCAATCTAGATGAGAATTTATGCTCCAATGTGCTTTGAGGAAAAAGAGGGATATTCTCCTATCACCTTCTTCCAAAAGATAACAAGCATTTAAGATACCCTATCCAACTCACTCATGTGAACTATTGATCCAGGGAATGAAATATATCAAGGGAACTAGTTCCAATAATGAAGGACCTTAATTATAAGGATATGGGGAGCATAGCCCTTCAATCAAGGTGTAATTGAGAGGATGAGTTGATAGTAGCTCCTAGTATAAGAAGACATTAGGGATGAAACTTGCGTTAGTTAGTTAATTTTGTTACTCATTCGTAGACTATTGTAGGAGTACTCAGAACTTGAATCTTTTCATTTGTAAATCTGTTTTCGAGATGATACGATAACAACAAGGTTTCATCTTCCAACTAATTGTTATTAGTTTCTGCTAGGTTCCTTGTGGGGAACTTGGGTAGGGCCCACCAAGGGTTACTTTGAGGACCTTTTGTACCTTTATTTACTTTACTACTATCACTTTAAATTTCCTTTGTTTATACAATAGATAATGCATGTCTAGATTACCAACAATTTGTTTCTTGTGGCAGTAATACCAATCTTGTAAGTAGTATTTCATGGTGTGTTTTCTTCTTTTTATGTTATGAACACTTTACATTTAGCCTCATTTAGTATATTTTACTTGCAACACATAATTTCTATGACATTATGCTTTCCTTGTAGTAACTTTTGTATCCATGTACAGTTTCCTGTAGCATTTTCTACATGCCTATATAATTTCTTGTAGCATGACACAATTCCTGTAGCACCATTTCTATCTTTGCTTCATTTAAGTTGCAATCTTTTGTAAGAATAAGAAAGAGTGTATTGGATCATGAATCACTTCATTTTAATTTCATAAAAGATTAACTTTATTTCGTATGCTTCAATTCAACTTATGCAATATAATAGATTATAAGTAGGGTTTTATTTGCTTTCCTTCAAATCACATAGATAATTGCAACTTGACTTTTTAACATAATTGTCTCTTTATTTTGACCCAGAAAATCATATCTTCTCACCTATATCTGACACATTACATTCTTATTCTTGTAGACTTGTACCCCAACTTTCCACTGATAGGATAAGCAGGGATTGGTTGCTAAGTTTCTTGGTTATCTGAATTCTACTTTGTAGTAATTTACATCTTTCCTTGCACTTGAATCTCATGTTTTGTCTTTTTTATTGTTACGTAGTTGTTAGATTTCACTCTCCCTTACTAAATAATTTAAAGTGGTCCTTGGATAAAATAGCATCTCCCTATAGATAGATGCATGTGTGGGGTATGCATACATAATGCAGTGTACCTCTCATGTTTGTACAAACCCTAGGTTGACGTTTAAAGTATTGAGCTGAGGAGCACAACATTGTTTCTACTATTTCATGGCCTATCAACTACAAGCCTTGGGTTACTATAAACGTATCTAATTCTACCTCCTATAATAAATTGTTTTCATTAATAGGATAATAATCGCCAATGAGAAGGAAATGATGAATCCTTCCACATTGGCATGAGATAAAGCATCGAATATGATGTTGAACTTAATACAACTTGAAACATGGAATGGATAACACGAAAAAATAAAGATATCTAAGGAATGGATGATAGAGGCTTGAAATACCCATTGAACATCATCATGACATACTAAATGACCTTGAAAACAACTGATAACAAAGAGACCAATTATATAAACTAGCATTGCATGAGGCATTGAAGGTTATTCATAAGGATTAGAGGAGTACCCAATTGTAGGAGTAAAAACTTAGAATCATAGTATAAATCCTAAGGAAATTATGCAACCCAACCGTAAATAACTAACTCAAAACAAGTTTCATGTTCAAGGGTGACAAGAGTAGTCAGCTGCCATAAAAAGGAACTATACATATTTTAATTCTTTCCCACCTTTCTCCTTTTTAAAAAAGTTTTGAATTTTTTTTCCTTTTTCATATTAGAAATCCTGAAAAAGAATTAAATCATTCTATAATACAATGGAGGATATGAGTGCCATGAATGAAGCAACACATTTCCCAATTGAAGGATCGTACCAATGCAAACAAACATGAAAAAATGAAATATATGGACACTTGTAAGTGTGTCTCTCATGTGGATAAAGGAAGTAGAATGGATAATCAATGGAGATAAATAACATAGTGAAATATTTTGAATGCAAAGGATGTAAGCATGTGGCAACGAGATGCAATAAGGAATTATAAAAAAAAATTGAAAGAAACTATAAGCAATGTGAGTGCAAATTAGAACATAAAGGGATCCCACTAGGAAAATTACCAGAAAATAAATGAGGAAGAAGAATGAAGGATTCCAACTCAAATTCATGCAGGGACTAATGGGGATCATATTCTTGTGATAAAATCTCAACATGGTCATTAAACAACAATCCAAGTGATAACTAGGATAGCCCATGAAAAGGTAGGAACTACCATACAAAGTGCAATGATTGAAAAATTAAGAATAGTTTATCGTCACAACTTGGTGGTGTCGATCTTAAGGCAATTCAAGGTAAAATAAGTTAACATTGAAAATAAGCAAGGAAAAAAAATAACCTTATATTCTAGTCAATAAATTTACATCAAAATTTGTTATGACCCAAGGGGGCATATAAAGGGTTAAATGTATATGATATGATCCCAATGGGGGGCATATATGGGGACAAATGTACATGTAATGTGTAAATATATACGTAATAGGTTTGTCCTAATAGGAAATGGGCCTCTTGTGTAGGTGTGAATAGGTGTGAATAGGTATATATAGAGATCATGAATTCATTATTGTAGAAACATGAATTGTGAAGTATTAATGCATTTGGTTATGTGGAGGAGGTTCTCCTATTGTTTAAGGATTTATTGTGTTACTTGTCTATCTTGGAGTTATGCTCCATGCTCGGATTCTTTACATGGTGTGTACTTATGTTCTATTATGATAATTTAAGCATTTGGATCATTACATTGGTATCAGAGCATTGATCCTAGGGTTTTTATTCCTCAATCAAGTCACCTTGGCATTTTATCTATAACTAATTTTTTATGCCCTTTCAGAAAGTGAAACTTAGAGGATATTTAGAATACATATCTAGGTACATGTGGTACAAATTTAAGATTCTGGGTCGTTGGAATTTCGAAGATACACCCTATGGAAGATAGAGTTTTTTACTATTCCTATAACTAGTGTCAAACACGTGTTTCAGGTAAAAAACTCATATCTTCATCATAGAGGATCCAAATTTAGTGAGACCTATTGCATTAGAAATAGGACATTCTTTATTAGTTTTTGTACAATTTTCAGAATTAGATATCAAATATTGGACATGGGGCATTCTGTATTTGTTCGCTCTCCAGAATAGGACAAAATTCAGCAAGGTTTGGGAAAGTTACCATAACTTTCATTTGGCACATCCAATTTTGGTAAGACATATGGAATTGCAGAGAAGAAATTTCAGAGTACTCCAAGTCAAAATTTCAGACTCTTAGGGGTCGAAATTTCATAAATACATCAGAAGGAAGGTCATACAGAAAGACAAACTCCAAATCAAGGTTTTCAAATCTATGTTCACTTAAAACTATCATAAATTTTGATTGAGATTTCCAATTGAGATGATTCAGAAGCCATTGGAAAGAGAAAACATATAATATTAAATTGGGAAAAGGATTATAAATATTTGATATCATTATTCCTAATATATTGAAGTTTCAAGTTAAGGATTGTGGTTAGACCTCAGTTAAGAATCAATGGAAATACCTAAATTTACAGGAGATGAAGATAAAGATGAAATAAAACCCGTGGAATAGTTTAGGATGGTAAAATAAAATTGTAAGTCTCCTTTTAGAGAAAGCCTTAAGTTTGATGATGAATATTTAAAATGGTGGTATAGCCTTGACGAAGGTACTAGACGAAGCACCACATGGAAAGTATTTGAAGAATTGTTCTCAAACAAATGGATCAAGGAATAAAAAATGGAGGCAATGTATAGAATTCAAGATGAATTAAAAGAAGCAAAGGAATATATTATAAAGAAGCATGAGGATCTATCTTAGATACTATCCTTTAATGAAACACTCATTAAGGAGGTTAATAACTTAAAGAAATAAAAAAGTAGAAAAGCAAAGTGGGAAAATGATGATTCAAGGGAATATTTGAAAAAGAAAAATGAAGAGATATGTAGATTACGAAACCATAACAAAGAACTACTAGATGAGGTTAAAATATTGAAAGAAGAAAAGAAGAATTATCAAAATCAAGAAGAAACAAGGATCTTGGATGAAGAATATACCAAAATAATTAAAGAGGAAATTTGCAAGAAGGTTGACGATTCCCTAAATAATGATGAGTTAAAATTGAAATTGCAATCCATAATTGAAGTAGGACGTCAAGATTTGATAAATGGGGTGACATTGCAACTCCAAAAGGAGAAAGAAGACAAGATTCAATAAGGTCACCAGAAGATACTTGAAGAGGTTGAAATTTATCTAGAGGATGTACATGCCAAATATGATGGTATTATCTCCAATGCTAGAGTAATAAAAGAACAAGCAAAGAGGATAGAGGATTACATTGTATATGAAAAGAATATAGATGAAATGGGTGTGAAAAATGAATAAAAATTGTCAAATGTGAAACCATATCGACACCCTCGTTATCATGAAAGATTTCAAGGAAGATAAGAATATCATTATTAACATTATCAAGGAAGAATTTGGAATACTAATCAATATTCATGGAATATGGCATCACAAACCCATTATTCAATAAGATATTATGATAGACCAACATCTACTACAAATTGGAGAAGCTTCAACAACGATACATGGAATCAAAGGAAATAAAATTATGCAGCAACTAAACACAAGGGATTACGACTGGGCATAATTGATTTTGGATGGATGGATCATAATCAATGGAAAGAAGAAACTAAGAACATAAGAAAATCATATTACTTGGTTTCATCACATGTGAATCCTTTAATTGCAAAGCTTTGAGGAAAAATATTTTTGGAGGGTACTATGTTATGACCCAAGGGGGGCATATACAAGGTTAGATGTATATGATATGAACCCAAGGGGAGGAATATATGGGGATAAATGTACATTTAATGTGTAAATATATATGTAATAGGGTTGGTCTAATAGTAAATGGGCCTCATGTGTAGGTGTTAATAGGTATATATAGATATCATGTATTCATTAGTGTATACATGTGAATTGTGAAGTATGAATATATGTGGTTAAATGGAGTAGGATCTCCTATTATTTAAAGATTTATTGTGTAACTTATATAACTTGGAGTTGTGCTCCATGCTCACATTTTGTACATGGTGTATACTTCTATTTTGTTATGATCATTTAAGCATTTGGATCATTACAAAATCCAATGGTTGTTGTTGTTGACCAAGCAACCACAGTCAACATCAATAAGCCTATGATACTCAAAAACACTCTCAGAAATTCAATTAGGTAAAAAATAAATCATAAATCAAATAAATAGACCTCAAATGGACTTACAATGTAAAAATTAGGGCAAACAGTTGACAAATATATGAAAAATGAAAATTTTGAATCATTATTCCATTCAATTTTCACCTAGAGTGCCAGAGACTTTCTGATTATCTGATGTATGATAAACATGAATCGAAAACCATCATAAAATTAAATAAAATGTCAATCAAACCTATATACAACATGTACAAGGGAATTGCAAGATATTACTACTCGTGCATAATACCTCTTCAAAATCCAGATAGAGCCTGTTGTAAGGCTCATCCAAAGGGTTCCCTTCATAGTCAACCAACACATAACATCTCCATGTCATTCATATTTTTTAACCAATACCATGCTAATGGTTGATTCAAATTATTTAAGAGATATCAAGAATTCCATATTGTAGTCAAGTGGAATTAGTGGTGGGGCTTATATGAGGACTTGTTTTAAAGGGTAAAAAGAAAGTTGTGATTGGTCATCTCAAATGAATGGAACTCCTTTCTTCAAAAGACGCATAAATCCATTTGTAAAATAAGGATAATTTTCAATGGTGAATTGATGAATTGATCTTCGGGGAGGAAAATGAACTATCTCCTCAACCTTAAAGGATCCACCAAAATCCCTTCCTTAGATACAATAAAGACAAACAATCTCTTGGATTCCATGGAAAATATACATCTATGAGGGTTGAATCATATTTTAATGTTGATTAATTGGGTTGGTTTTCATTGATGTCAACCCTTGAAGCAAGTTTGATAGTGAATTCTGGTAGCCCCAATAGTATGGTTAAGAGACTTAAGTTTGTTTGATGTATAATGGTATGAATATTAGTATATTTGCAGGTAAGACTATTATAGATGGATAGTACATGTCATTTCATTTTTGGTGATATGTGGAAAATCACATAACTCCTCACGGTTAGAGAGTTGTGGACTTGTGAAGTTGGAGAACCCTCATGAGTTATCTATAAGGTCAAAGAAGTCAAATCATTATAGAAGCTCCTAGAAGAAGTTGACTAGTCAAGTGGGTGAAACTATGATTTAATCATGGCTTAAGTTGTTGCAATAAGAAAATAATTAAAAATAAATTAGTTACAACTATAATTGGAGAGTTTACTATTTGTGGATAAAGTGGTTATAAGTGGAAATGTGGTTATAAGAGGGTTATCCCTAAAAGAAGGAAGTTGGGTTAAGTTGGTTAGAAGGTAACCCCTTGAAGAAGCTACATGGAAGTATAAATAAGAGAGAAAGGATCTCCTATTAGAAATATTGAGCACATTGAATATATATTATTGTGTAAGGTTTATTGTAGGCACTCATTGATATATATGAAGTTACACAAGTCTAAGGTAGCATGAAGGGTTGACGACGGAAGTTTGGAATTGTAGAAATATTGAAAAAAAACTAGTTTTTGAGGTGTACGTGGGGTGCAGTGGGGAAGGGAGTGTATGTATGCAGGATGGTAGTATAATAGGGCATGTATAGTTGGGAAAAGCAATGAAAACTTGAGGAGATGAAGATGAAAGGTCTCAATATTCTGAAAGAAATCTCCTAGGAAGTTCTACAGTGATCAGGTACAATACATCTATCTATAGATTCAAAAGGTATGTCATATTCTTATGTGTAGTTGGATATTGTTGTCTCCATGAGATATAGTTATGAGAGTTTGAGGGTTTTCCCTAGAGAGGGTGTTGGTTGTATGGCACTTATGGTATGAGCTAGATCTACAGAAATACAACATTGGTATGTTGGTATTATTCATTGGTTCATTTTGTTGGTTCAAGTGTTGAGACATAGTTGTATTTCTTGGTACATGGTCGAGGGTTTTGGTTGTGAAGTGGTTGTGAAGTTGTTTGTATGGTGTGAGGTTGCATATGAGTAAGGGTTTGATGTCTAGTCCATGTAAGAATTATTACACTTGTTCATGATTGTACACACATGTATGGAAAATGACTAGAGAGACATAGATGCATTTGGTTAAGGAATGTATAAGATGATGTAAGAATAGGGAACAACTACAGATAATAAACAATGACAGATTGCAAGTTGATGTGACAGAGGCAACACAATGTTTGAAGTTTCATAAAAGGTGAAAACCATAACTTTATGAAGGTGTACGTAGGTTGCAATATATATAGGACATGTACATACACAGGTTGCAGTATAGACAGGGCGCGTACATACGCGAGCTACATCATATGCATGTTGCGTACTTATTTGGTTTTGTTGGTAAAGGATGAGTACATGTACATGTTGGATACATGTCAGTGGCATAGGTTGGTTACAAGTTGTTGGTATGGGTTGGTATAGGTTTATAGTGGTATATCTCATAGTGACAATGTGGGAGTGGTTTCAACATTTGACACTTATATTTCAGGGCGACAAGACAAGTCAAGGATAGGTGTTTGTAGCCACCTTCCAGTTGTAGCAGGAGAACATAGGGGTTGTATCCTCCTTTTGGTTGTATCCAAATAATTGGGGAGTTGGAGATTCCCTTAGGTTGTAGCCTGAAAATATAGGGGGTCAAAGCCTCCTTCGAGTTGCAACTGGAGAACAAAGGAAGTTGGTTATTCCAATGAATGTAATTCTTAAATACGTATAAGAAAAAATATTCCATGGTTTTATCCTACATTGGGTTTCCACGTAAAAATGTTGGTGTACTATGTATGTGTATGATTTTTCATTGTTCATGGTTTATTTACTCTGCACTTGTTGAATGATATGGTATACTAATCATAAATATAAATAACACTTACATATTGTGGTTAAAAGGATTAAAAATCTCTATTACTGATTCACCCCCCTCTTAGTAATCCAACAATTGGTATCAGAGTAGGTTCCTACAGGAATTGGTTTAACCACTAGAAGGTATACCATGGTGTTATAACCCTCAATTGATCTACATATGCATACCTGGCATTTGGCCCTCTTACTTGCATTTTTTGCCAAGCCATCACTGATTTGCTCTTCTAAAAAAAAAAAAAAATTGAAAATGTATGTGCCCTACTCCACTACTGCCCATGTACATATGCATGTTGCACCACTACATCCCACATACGTATGCATGTTGCACCACTACATCCCATGTATGTATGCATGTTGCACCACTACAGCCCGCGTATACTTGAAAAAGTTGCAAGGAATTCGTTGAGATTACGGGTTGTTGGGTAGTTTCCCAACTAATCCACCGCCTATAGCCCATCACCCAACTGAATAACCATCCTTTTGTAATATAAAATGAGATGTTGGGGTCTCATTCCACATATAGACATAATAAAAGTGAAACTATTCTAACATCTAACCTTTGATTTATATATGAAATGCATGCTTGTAGTTTTTTGTTTGTCTATCTTTGAATGCAGGTCAGCCTTGGGAGGATAAGTGCATTCAACAAAGCTATCAAGCGCGAGAGAATCATCACTGGACGCGGAGTAGAGGTATAGTTACCTGATCCTTCTCAATTTGTTTTTTGTGTATGAGTCTGGGATATGTTTGGGGTAGTTAGAGAAGTAGGAGGCTTTTAAATGGTTATTGTTCTACCTATATTGTAAACTCAGGTGTAGACATAGGGGGGTTTTCCTGCTAGAAGAACTCACGACCATACTGGGGAAGCCTCTACGGTTTTGGGGGATTTTTTGTAGGTGTTTGATTGGTTTTATTACCTTTTGATTTTATGTGAGTCTACTGAGTCTTTTAAGGGATTTTGGTCACCTTTTTGTGCCATACCAGTTCTCCCTACCATGTCAATCAATTAGTCTTATTTATTTTTGAGAAATTATAGAGGTATACATGCCCTACAGGGGGTCAGCCCACGTACATACACGCCCTGTCTAGTAAACAACCCATGTACATACTCAAGCTGCTGATAAACAATAGCATACATGGTTCAAGGAACTGTTTTTGAAAAAGAGGTAGGAATCCTATTTCCTGATTAAGGTTTTACTTCTCAGGGTTTCTTGATATAGTCCAATGTGTCTATTTTTACAATCATAGCTTGGGTTAGATGTCAGTTTGCTTGTATTTTTCAATATTTCTTGTGTTTACTTCGAAAGTGTTTTAGGTGAGTCTTTGAGTTTTTGATCATCTTGTTTGGTGTCTTCAGTGACTCCCTGCCATGTGTAGTGGGACAAAGGTTAGTTCCAGTCTTGTCTTGATTTTTCTTTTTCCCCCTTTCATCTGCTTTAAAGAAAAGAGAAAAAGATTTATTTTGAGTTTTTCTTTGAAGCATTTTCAAATAAAAAAAAATATTTTCCTTTCTTAGTTTGGTAACGTAGTTCGAGTTAGTTATCTTACTTGTTAGGAAAAAGAGTTCATTTTTTAAGTTCTTTACTGATTTCTTAGAACATTAAGTAGCTTGTAGTCGAGCGAAATTTTGTCTTAGGTCTTCCTTTTAAAGATCCTGCAAAATGTTAGTTCTTGAAAAGTTGGTTTAAAGAGTTAGTTGCAAATCTTTATGGTTAACTAGAAGTAAGTTTGCTTTCAGTTTCATTTATTCCTCCTCTTTTCGTCTCTCATACCCATCACTAGTTTCACTGCCATATCCTTTGAGTTAGAACAAGCCATTTAAAATGAACGCTAATTTAAAATCAATTAGACTTTTATGTTTGTAGGGTCAATAAACTAGTTTAGGGTAGAGCCTTGAATTAGGTTGGAGAGGAAAATCTTCAAGGCTTATAAAAAAACATTGGAGTCAGAGCTAGGGAGTGTAAAAGTCCATTGACGTGAAAGTTATCCGGGACTCCCCTTTAACACAGGGGCTAAACAAGAGGTTGCGTGAGGCAAGGTAGCGGAGATAACCCCTCCAAAGGTGGACCAAGTGTAGTGGGAAACGCATATTGAGGATATGTCGTGGGATACTATCAGTCGCATTTGCCTACGGATCTTCGTGGACCTTGAATCCGTTCGATATCCTCAGTTTTCTTCTGAACCACTTGATTTTGATAGCCTTGTTAGGTTTCAGACTTGTTATCCTACTCATTGCAGTCCACCCGGTTTTCGATTGTACCCACCTGGTGACTGTTTGCAAGCTAACAATTTAGTTTCCTTTATTCTAGGGACTTGCACAGGTGACTGTGGGGGTATACTACAGTACCTAGGGTAGACGTCGGGCCATGCCTTTCATAGTATACCCAGAGGGTGCTTTCGTGTTAGATTTTCACTTGCACCAGTAAGTTTCTCTAGTGTTGGTTCGCGTAACTGTACTTCCAACTAGATAATGGTTTGCTTGGTTTATCTTGTAGGAATGTTTCTAGTGTGTGTTTGATTTTAAAAATTAGTTAAATCCTTATTGTGTCATTGATATTTTCACAAATTGGAAGATCAAGAGATCCGTCGGTCGTGAAAGCTTCAGGGCCTACCGTTGATTACATTGGAGCCACCACCGCCACCATTACGATGAAGACTTGACCAGCAAGGGTCATTCAAAGCGACTGGGCCACAAGAAACTATGCTCGAGCCAGCTTCGAGAGGAGATTACTCGAATATAGAGGAACTCACTATTTTTGAACTTGGAGAGGAATCTCTCAGGCTGACCAACCCTTCGATCACTGACTTGTCGACACCAATCTTGGTACAAGTTGTCCCTCCAAGGGTAACACCTCACGAGCGTCAAATAGTCTTACAAACAACTATGGAAGAAAATGTTGTTACTTCGTCTGGGAGTCCTCATATTCCCTTAACGGTTTCTACCATAGGGGTTATTCCACCTCCTAACCCACCTTCGCCAGTCTGGACCACAGTGGTATTGACCCCCTCTACTTCGGGCATTGATCTAATTCCGTCATCTGCGACGAACACTTCTCCATTCACATAGAGTGTGACGGGCCCTTCATTTTCATATGGGATGATCGGCTTTGATACAAACTTTGTCCTTACCTACTCCACCCTACACACCATGGGTCTGGGGGTAGGGAGCTCAAACGCTCCCCTGCAAGGGTCCATTGGGGGAACCTCAACCTCCTATAACGTTATCCCTTACAATGGGGGTCATATACCTCCTTCGTCCCCCTTGCTCGGTGTTGCTTCTTCTTACACCGCGATGGTGGGATACATGTCATTCTCTTTATTCGATGTGTTTGGTAATAACAATTTTTTGTCAGCTACTGTCTCAACCAGGGGAAAACCTAGTTTTGGACAACAAAATCCTGTGCAGGGTACTATTCCTACATAGGGGGAAAGTACAAGAGTTTTCTCCTCACAAGGACTTTGGAATCCTTGGCAGGAATCAATTCCCTTATCATGGATGTCGACCGGGGGAAACCCCTTCCATGGTCAATGGAACCCCGAGAAAGGCTCAGTACCTATGCCCGTAGGATTGGCAGTTGGAAACCCTTTCTAGAATATTTGGAACACAACACAGGGACAAATCCCCACACAACCCTCGACGTCCAATTACGAGAATCAACCAATGATGTCCCAAAAAACGCAGTTTTTGTACGATGGTCAAGGCCATGGTATCTACTATAACCTTGGCCAACAACCCAACTTTTCCTGGCAACCTGGTGCCAGTCAAACTCCAAGCTGCCTTTTTCCTATACATAGTACCCAGCCCAAACTATCGTTTCTGGCAACGTTACATCTACCAGACTTGTCAAGGTTTCTTAATGACCCAATTTTTCATGATCTTTGTTGGCCTCTGATACCGACTATGTTTCCCTTGGATATTCTAAAGTTCGAAGGCAAGCTTGGCGAAGATCTAGGTGATCACATGAAAACTTTCCACCTATGGTTTCATCAAACTCGCTATGAGACAAATCCGTACAAATGCACCTGTTTCAGCACACTCTTATTGGGGGTGTCACGAATCGGTACATCGATCTCGACCACTCAATATATTCTTACTTTAGTGATTTGGTGATAGTTTTTCTAAACCATTTCCAACTACCCGTGAGATATGATGCCGACACCAAATTGTTGGCCAACTTTGAGCAGACTAAGGTTGATCATATCTTGGATCACATCCGAGAATGGAGACATTGAAAGAGCTTGATCAAGGTACAGGTCCCATTGCCTTTCCTACTGGAGTGGTTCCTAAAGTCTTTGGTACCTCAATTATCCAAGGACATTGCAACTTTGGGAGTGTTTTCAGAGGAGGAGGTGATAATGAGAGTGAAAAAAATCGAAGTGATATAATCTCAAGCTGGCTTGCTCTATGATATTTTTCCAGATGCACCACGGTCCATCCTTGACAAGGCCAGACAAAAGTCTGAACCACATGCCGATGGTATAGTTGGTTCAACACAAGGAAAGTCCACTGATAAGTTGTCAAATCAATTGCAACAATTGTTGATACAATAAACATCGTCCATCCATACCTCTGGTTTTTCTGCTCCTCCTACCCAAATTTCAGACGTACTGTTGGCCCTTGACCAAGTTTTGAGGAAACATTGGTCACGTTTGACCACTTTTGGGACTTCAACAGGTTGGCCGAAGATGGATCGCCCAGGTGGAGCCATGGTCGTGGGATATCACTCATTTTGTGGGATTGTGGACCCAGAAAAGGGTTTACTAGGTGTTATATCCTCAAATAACACAGTCAAATTTGTTTATTTTAGGTGATAGGAAGTCATTGAAAAATACATTTCTAAATTTTTTAAGGTTCATTTTAGAGAGCCTTAGGTTTGTAATAAAGTTTGAAAAACATTGGATTTGATTTTTATTTCAACAAATACAAAAATCAGGATTCGGTGGCTAAGAGCCTTCCCAAAAGGGATTCTAAGCCACCGAAATCCTTAGCTTTCGGCAACTTAAACCAGAAATTTGGGGCCATTTTAGCCACCGAAAGTGCAGAAAAGTCTGGTTTTACTATGATGAGTCATCATTTTCAAATGATGATTCTGAGTGACTGGAGAATCATTTTGAGAAATGGGCAGAGGTTTTTGTTTCTAACATTTCAAAGAACAATAACCTCTCTCATTTTTCCAGAAGGTGTCATATATTTGGAGAATCGAATTCATCTATGAGCCCTAATTTTCGGATCTCAGAATTTCCCTGTTGACACATGTTTTTGAAATGCAGAACCCGGGAAAATGAAAATGGATCTCAAAGAACTGAGAGAGGTTCTTTCTCAAAACAAAACAACATAAAAAATCCTCTTCCAGTTTGTACACAGAATATTATTTGGAGATATATGGGTCAATCTTTGAGCATCATATTTCCATAAATTTCTGTCTTTTCTAGCCACCTCACAAATTTGAATTTGAGATAGGAGAAGAGGTTATCAGATCCATCTTTTGAGGATATGAAATTGCTTGTAAAGGCTATAAATCCTATCAATTTTATAGACTAAGGGTTCAACTTTATGGACTCTTAGACACACTTGTACTCAAGTTTCTCATGTTCTTGTCAAATTAATACAAGCTCTTTTGCAATTACATGTTCAAATCTACATTTTCTTTTCTGTTTTATACTTGTGCTTGGATGTTTAATTCATGTTTATTCTATTTATCTAATAACAGATTGTTTTCATCCTATCTGTGTGTTGATAAGTTGAATTTCAAGTATCATTTCCTTGTTATGATTAGCCATTCATATGTGAGTGCTTTATATATGAATCTGCTAGCATAGTGAGAATTCTCCATTATTCACCTATATTACAAACCCTCTGAACAGTTATAGTTAGACGCCTTGTCTATTTGGTTGATTTTATACATGTCTTGAGTGAGTGAGGTCTGATTTAGTCATCTGACTTGATCCATTGAGTGAAACATTGAAATATTAGTTAAGTTACCAGGCATCTCTGAGATACAACCTAGGAGAGTTTCCTGGAGTGATAACAAATTGGTGTCGTTGTCGGGGAATGGAGATTGAAACTCAGCTTCCTTGGGAGATGACATAGATCCTACTTTGATGATAGACAAATTCTGGACATATTTTCATTTGTAATCATCTATCTGGCAACTCCATTGAAGGACGGATTCAGTGGCAACTCCATTGTTCTGAAATCTGTTGGCGACTCCACTGGTATGAAATGAACAAGATCTTAGCTAAGAGGTATGATTTCTGTGATTTTTCAAAGATTGTTGGTTTCCCTAATCTAGTGCCTAGTAGAAATGAATGGGAATGTAGTATTCCCAGATTTCGAGGAGAAGAGTGGGAAGTACCAGCTGAACACTTGTTGGATTTTCATGACTTTATTCACCATCTTGAAATTGTACATGAGGATGTTCAAATTAAGCTTTTTAGGTATTCACTAGAGGGGATTGCTCTTGACTGGTGCCAGTCTCTTCCAATTTCCAGTATCAACTCTTTGGCATATTTTCATGTTACCTTTCATTTGTTTTGCAAAGGCATATTTTCAGCTAACCTTTTATATCTCGAATGTTGTCATGATTTCAATCTATTGAACAAAGATCCAAATATTCATGAAGACTTTGTTGCAACAGAAGATATATCTCATCATGATCAAGGGATTGTTGATCCACATTATGACAACCATGATGATGCTTTTGACATTGTGTTAAATGCATCTATGTTAGATGGTTTTCATGAAGATCAGACTATTTCTTTTGAAAACTTTAAAGATGATGAGCAGATTGACACATCAACAGAAGAAAGTTATAGATCTGAGTTACAGTCATATGGTAAAGAAGAACTTATTCCTCACCATTTACATCATTTCTCTAATGATATTCATGAGGATGTTCTTTCTCATCAACAAAAACTAGAAATGGATTATAAAGGAGATGAATGTTTTCTTACTATCATTAAATCTGATTGTTGTGAATCTGAAGAATTGGTTTCTTTAACTACACATGGAAATGATCAACTTTCTATTGGTCAAATGACCATTGAAATTAGTKRGGCTATCCCACAATTTTTAGATTTGCGGACTAAGGAAAGTGGTACTAACCACGAGGAACAAWTTTTTTAGGGACGATCTAATCTTCAACTAGAACATCAGGAGGATCCTCCTTATCCTTATGAACATGTTGTTTCAAATTATGATGAGGAACAAGGTGAGATTTTTCCAAATCTGTTTCATGATCCTATTGCTGATACTTCTATACAAGAAGCTTCATCTCTGTCATTAAGATCTTATCTTGATGCTCCTATATTCTACCAATACAGTGATGAGGAAGAAGATGTTAAGATTTGTGAAGACTTATTGTTTACTCAAATTTCATCTAGTTCTACTTTTCAGTAGAGAGATGATTATGAATGTGTGCATGTTGTGGTTGATGCTAGTTATAAATATGTTAATCAAAATTGMAGTGAAGATCAAAATTTCATATTTGAATCTGCAACAGATATTAAGGGCATCCCTYAGTMTTYTGATTTGCAGACACAGGAAGATTGCAGCAGATACAAAGAGGAAGATTATGAGCTGAAAGGACCAGATCARCAGTTCATCATGCATTCTTCTCAGACAGAGATCATGCAGTCTGTATTCAGCATTRAGATCTATGAAGGAAAAAAGAWGCAGCATTTCTTTCAGTTGGAACAATAGCATAGCGAGGTGTTCCTTTATGGTTTTAATGACCCTATTGCAAACTATTTGGAATCTATGAGTAGCATATATGTTAAAGTATTTTTGTCAGATGAAAGATGGCTTTATCATCTGTTCAAGCCACTTTTTTGTTGGCTATGCATTCCATTATTTGTTGGGTCAAGATCAAGAACAGGTTTAGTAAAGCAGTTTCTGATATGGCTTCAATGGAAGCATGAGTTTACTTGATTAAGCATCAATACAATGTTTAAAGCATGATTAGATAAGAGAATAAGCTCTTCATCTGAGCAAGTAGACTCTTTCAATTATTTGTTGTTCAATAAGAAGATCAGGCTACAGGCAGGCTACATGCAGGCTATAGGGTGGCAAGGGATCAGTTCTAAAGGCCAAACAACTCCATATCCCAATGGTAAATGCTACAAGAAATTTACAGGTTTGCAAAAGATCAGTTGCACGGGACAAATGACTCCATAGCCCAATAGGAAAGGCATTGGATCTGAGGTTCTTGAAACCTCACAGGGAGGTTTTCATCCCCAGAAGGAGCTAGATGTTATCTCCTCAAATAACACAATCAAATTTGTTTATTTTAGGTGATAGCAAGTCATTGAAAAATACATTTCTAAATTTTTTAAGGTTCATTTTTTAGAGCCTTAGGTTTGTAATAAAGTTTGAAAAACATTGGATTTGATTTTTATTTCAAAAAATCCAAAAATTGGGTTTTGGTGGCTAAGCGCCTTCCCAAAAGGGCGTCTAATCCACCGAAATCCCTAGATTTCAGCAATTCAAACCCGAAATTCAGGGCCATTTTAGCCACCGAAAGTGCAGAAAAGTATGTTTTCACTGCACTAAGTCATCATTTTCAAATGATGATTCTGAGTGACTGGAGAATCATTTTGAGAAACGAGCAGAGGGTTTTGTTTCTAATATGTCAAAGAACAATAACCTCTCTCATTTTCCCAATAGGTGTCAAATATTGGGAGAGTCGAATTCATCTTTGAGCCCTAAGTCAAATATGAATCGAATTCATATTTCCCTGTTTGACACATGTTTTTGAAATGCAGATCCCGGCAAAATGAAAATGAATCTCAAAGAACTGAGAGAGGTTTTTTCTCAAAACAAACGAATCTACAAAATCCTCTTCTAGTTTGTACACAGTGGGTTTCTAGTTTGTACACAGTGGGTTTTTTTGGATAGATATGGGTCAATCTTTGAGCATCATATTTCCATAAATTTCTGTCTTTTCCAGCCAGCTCACAAATTCAAATTTGGGATAGGAGAAGAGGTTATCAGATCTATCTTTTGAGGATCTGAACCTGCTTGTAAAGTCTATAGAGCCTATCAGTTTTATAGACTAAGGGTTCAACTTTAGGGACTCTTAGATACACTTGTACTCAAGCTTCTCATGTTCTTGTCAAATTAATACAAGCTCTTTTGCAATTACATGCTCAAATCTACATTTTCCTTTCTGTCCTATACTTGTGATTGGATGTTTAATTCATGTTTATTATATTTATCTAATACCCGATAGTTGTCATCCTATCTGTGTGTTGATAAGTTGAGTTGCCAGTATCATTTCCTTCTTATGATTATCCATTCATATGTGAGTGCTTTATATATGAATCTGCCAACATAGTGAGAATTCTCCATTTATTCACCTATATTACAAACCCTTTGAACATTGATAGTTAGAATCCTTGTCTATTTGGTTGAGTTTATGCATGTCTTGAGTGAGTGAGGTGTGATTTAGTCATATGACTTGATCCATTGAGTGAAACATTGAAATATTAGTTAATTTACCAGGCATCTCTGAGATACAGCCTAGGAGAGTTTTTTGGAGTGATAACACTAGGGTTTATGTAACGGGTTATGGGATGTCAGCTCATGGGTTTACCCATGTTTAGGCCTTTTGTAATGTATAAATAAATATCTAAGCAATGCAAGAATCCTGGCTGGTGGGCTATGTGCACAATATGTTGTAAGTGTTAATGTTGGCTTCGTGCAAGAGGTTGTAAGTTGCTTTGGGAAAACAGAATGTGTAGAGTGAGGCTCTGTGCCTTGACCTGATCTTGGAAAGGAGGATCTGGCACACAGATCTCCCGTACTCTACGGATTTTGGCTCTGTGGCTTTGTGCATAGAAGAGGCTAAATGTAAGAAGATTGAAGACTAATAAAGAAGAAGAATAAGTTGGTGGACGTAGCCCCACACTGGGGTGAACCACGTATATCCTGTGTCTTGATGTGCTTTGTGCGATGTGGATTATGTTGTTTATTTTCTTAGTGTCATTGTTATAATGTATGATTAATGCATCTGATGTTGTTTCTTAGTGATTAATGGTATTAAATATAAATGAATGTTAGATCTTAACTAATGTTATGTGCTAATTGATTGAAAATGCTTGATCTTTGTTGTTACTGTGAGGTTTTGTAATAAGGGTTTAGTCTATGATGTGAATGAGACTCATGAGATAATGCATATTGTTGGCTAAGTGCTCTGTTAAGTGTTGTAATCATAGATCTGTGTCACATATTGGTTGTAGACACCTAATCCCTGCAACCCCCCTTGCCTCTACCTCGAGTGATACTTCATTTGCTTCGCAGGTGTTTCTGAAAGGGCTGGTAGTTAGGGTTTTGTTGGTGTGTTGTTGAAGCGTTGAACCTTGAGTTTTCCCCTGTGCCAACAAATGGTTCTATTGTTGGGATATGAAACTGTGATTGCTGGGAACTGAAGAAAAGAGAAATCTCTGTGCATAGATTTGTTGATGTAGTGCACAATACTCTTGTTGGCTTGCCAAGCTTTGTGCTAAGAAAGAAACCTGATCTGAAGAAAAGAGGTAAGAACTTAAAGTGTTGGGATTTGGTAAGGGTAAGATAAGTGGAAATGTTTTCTTCGAAAGTATGAATCTAGGTATGTTTGATACATTTTTTCCTAGTCTAAAATCTAGGGCACAGTTAGAAGAAAGAGTCGATCTGAATAAATTTGATAGAAATAGAGAAAGATATGTTATTCCTATGCATAGAAAGAATTTTTTGACTAATAAGTGGATGCAGGAATCTAGAAAGATTTTTTGCAGATTGCAGGTCCAATACTGTGATCCCAGTGTGCAGTAAAGGAGAGGTTGGCAATCATTTAAAAGAAACAGAGGATTGACACTGTGTTATAATTTCAAAAGACCGGGACATGTTGCTAAGGAATGCCCTGGTATAGGTCCTATTTGTCTTTATTGTAAATTTATTGGTCATGATGTTGAGTATTGTCCAAGAATGATTGCTAAAGTGTAAAAGACAAACACGAGACAAGAAAAATCTAAAGAAAGTCAAGAGCTTAAGAGAATGTTGGGGAATCATAAAGAGAACGAATCAAAGACTATGTTAGTACAGTTAAAAGAAGTAATGGATGATCACAGAGACATCAGTTTACCAGAAATCCTGAAAGAAAAATAGTGCATAGTTACAAGAATAGAATACTTCGACATCAACTGTGTATTGGATGAAGAAACACACATGAATATTATGCCAGAAAGAACTTGGGAAATTTTGGGAAATCATGCTATGGTACTTTCATTGGGAAGGATAGGTTTTTTTAAAGGAAATATGATAACCCTATGTGGAAGAGTTACTAATATACCTATGAATTCTCATGAAACATCGACTGAAGAAGAATTTGAAGTTATTAAATTTGTTGAGAACAACGCACCTTTTCCACTTTTATTAGGAAATACTTGGATTGAGAAGGATTAGATCAGAATGAAAGTAGAGGAGGAAGCTACAGAACAAAAAAATCAAGAACTAAGGGACTTCATAACCATAAAAATAGAGCAACTAATAGAAGAACAAGAGGACAAGTCGAAGCAATAGAGGGAAAGAGAATTAGATGTCAAAGTTGAAAGAACATAGGAGGGCTTGAAGAACCAAGATGTGCAGAAAATAAGTATAGCCAACCCAAAAATAGGAAGAGAAGGGACATTAACCTCAGAATATATAAGAGCACATCAACAATGTGAAGTCCTTTCACCAGGAGAGAGTAACAATACAAATGGGAAGAGGATTCCATAAATTTTTAGAGAAGCTCAAATTATAGGAAAGAAGGCCAGAAATCTTAATAAGAAGAAAGACAAGCTAGAAAAACTATAGGAAGCTACAGAGAATAGAAGGAATACTTCGCAGGAGTCAAATCTACAGAACCTGAACCTCACCAGAAAAGCAGAACCACGCAGAATGGGACTTCGCCATGGAGAAGCTATATGACTGTTGGAGGAACCCCGGCCGTTCGAATGACACACTTGGATGGCTAGAAAACACATTCATGAGAGAATGGACAGTTGATACCATGCCATAATGAACATATTCACATTGATTGATGCAATCCTGCCTGTTGGAGGAATCTGTTACGACGCTTGCTTATTTAACCTGTCAGACGTTGCGCTGGGACCATGTTTTGCCACCCATGATTATTCGAGCTACCAGAGAATCGGTTGTATATTGCGTTGTGATTTATAGACCTCTCCATCCATTTGATTACCTCACTTTTATGTTCTCATACCCAATCTATTTGGTTACAAGTGTGAATCTCAGGCAAACCTAGCACGTTAGAGAAGTCTGTGGAGGAGATTCTCTTAGAGCTCATGATTGAGATAGTTATGTCTATAGAAATACAGGTGTCGTTGACTGGGGGAATGTAATCATCCCCTTCGACTGGAAGTCTTTCTAGTTGGACTGCGAATGAGAAGAGAAGCAAGCACCGTGACGATCTGGCTAAAGCGAAGAAGATCACATCGGTCTTACCAAGTTATACACTGCCTTTGGCTGGCGCAGTTAACCATGATAGTATCCCACGTGACTTTCAGTATACGTTGATCACTGCATACATCATAAAGGGAATACGCGTATTTGGACCCTAGTTAGGACAGATCCCAGCACTGAAGAACATCAACTTTAATCTCGGTGACAAAAATAACTATGCCATGCTCGTGCCCCATAGGTATTTGATGAAGATGACTGGGAAGAATCCATGCATAGTCTCCCAACTATGGATTAAGGAGCTCACGCAGTCAACGATATTGAAAGTAATGAAGATCCCTCACTTTGGTCGACATCAGGAAGTTAACACTTGTGTTAAACTCCTCTTGTCGTGCTACCATGGAGGATATATGTGGCTCAACATACACATCACTGTGGATCCAACGTTGATCCACCCGATCACAGGACTGAGCATGTAGGGACCAGACCCTTAGCATTTCTACCTAGGGAAGACTTCAAATCGCTCCCTGGAACAACACATAAAGGAGGATTATGGTGATGTAGAAAAGGGAAAGTGAGGATACAAGGTAGCCTCTATCCAGGATGGCACAATGCGCCTTGCTTTCCAACTTATAGCTGGCAAGCCCATCATAAAGAACCATCTGACACAAGTTATTGGGTTCATAGTGGACCTTGCTGGAAAGTGTGTAGAGGGTATGAAAATGAACTGGGCAAGTTACCTTGTAAACGAGCTCGAGAAAGAAGGTCACAAATCATGGGATCAAGGTTATGAATTCCATTTCAGTTGGTTACTTTTATCAATCGCATTTGTCGCTTGGCAGATAATGGAAGGAGTGACATTTACAGAAGTTGAGCCATCAGAGTCATTGGCCACGAGGTTCTCCACATTGTGGTATACAAATGATATGTTGAAGCAGTGGCAGTCGAACGATGTGTTCCATACCTACTACTAGTAGCTGAAGCGTGATATTGAGGCATTTCCACGCATGACACCGAACAGATTGCACCAGTACAAACCACTGGCGAAGTTCCACACAAATCGACACTTTATCTATATCACTAGATGTAGGGATGCGAGAAAGGAGGAGTTGTAGTCCTATTATAAGATGACCGACGAAGATATGGAGGAGATCACCAAAGAATGGTCGGAGGAGTTCCTTGTACCGGTTAAAGAAGCAGAGCTCTCTGACGCAAACATCATAGGAATCCCCTAGGTCACCCGAGTCGAGCATGTTGGGTAGAGAAGCGTGAAGAAAAAGAAGAAAAAGGTAGAAGTCCAAGAAATTGATGAGGAGGACAGGGCCTTTACAGAAACACAAGAAGAATGTGAAGCTACACCACTGAAGGACCCGCCTACTGAGGTAAAAACATCAAAGAAAAGAAAGGTTTCCTCTCAAAAACCTTCGGCAAGAAAGATGATTTGCGCCAATAAGCCCAAGATGAAGGCCACGCTCACAGAGGATGACGTCAATATAATCATCGTAGCCATGGAGGATGCTTCAGCAGATATCTTGTAGCGATATGGAGCAAAGAAGGAGACATTGTATGAAATAATCAAGAAGGAGCTGAAGGAGATACATCAATCCATCCATTTGAGCCGCACAGTACCTACTGCACCTTCTTCATCGAATATTATAGAATTGGGGGATGATCCCACCCAATTACGAAGACTAGCAGATGCAATAGAGGCTCGGCTTCAGCGAGTCCAAGAAGAAAAGGAATAGGATACACAAGTATTGAAGCAAGAAAAGGAGGAGGTCTTAGAGCAACTATGAGTTGCAAAGTCCTACGTAATCGCCTACGAGAAAGAGAAAGATGAAATTCAGGCAATTTTTGAGGAGGACAATGCAAAGATACAGAAAGAAAAAGACCAGTTGCTTACAGAGCAGATTGTTGTCAAAGAAGCAGTAACTAAAGCACTTCGCTCTATGCCGGGATTGGCATAGGAGGAACTAGATTCAGTCGATATGCAAGTGGGGAAGCTCATTGAGGCCATTCAGTAGCTTCAAGCAAGGATAACAAAGTTAGAGATCCAAGCATTGTCGAGCACTCCACAAGAAGTGCGCGACCAAAGGGAGGAAACCGCTAAGAGCACAGTTGGAAGGATCAAGGTCCTCGCCTTAGAATGTAGGCAGTTGAGTGATCAAAGTGTGAAAACATATGAATGCCTTGTAGAATATCCAGAGATGAGGTAACAGGAAGCACAGCTCCAGGAGGTGCAACAACATGCATCCACCGTGCAGATCCATATGAAGCTACTCATTGCAGTCAAGCGAATGAAGAGATCATATGAGAAGCGCAAAGTCTAGCAGCAGATTACTACCATTCAGAGAAGAGTCATGGAAGTTACATAGAGACTACAGCCGATGCAGAATGAGGCTTGCACGATATTTGAAGATATTGAAGGACAAGGCTCGCGGCTAGACTAAGTGGTTATGACAGTGGAACAACACCTCGAAGGGCCTATTACATAGAAACTAATTTAGAAGGGCTTCACGGATCTAGAGAAGCAGTGTTTCCCATATCCGAGTGACTCGGGATGAGTCACGAGTGAGTGTTGGGGGCTTGTTGGCCCTTGACCAAGTTTTGAGGAAACATTGGTCGTGTTTGACCACTTTTGGGACTTCGAAAGGCTGGTCAAAGATGGAGCGCCTAAGCGTAGACGAGATCACGAGATCTCACTCATTTTTTGGGCTTGTGGACCTAGGAAAGGGTTTACTAGGGTTTATGTAGCGGGTTATGGGATGTCGGTCCATGGGTTTACCCATGTTTAGGCCTTTTTGTAAATGTATAAATAAGTAGCTAAGCGATGTAAGAATCCTGACTGGTGGACTATGTGCACAATATGTTGTAAGTGTTAATGTTGGCTTTGTGCAAGAGGTTGTAAGCTTCTTTGGGCAAACAGACTGTGCAAAGTGAGGCTCTGTGTCTTGACCTAATCTTGGGAAGGAGGATCTAGCACACAGTGCGCAGATATCCGATCCTCTGTGGAGTTTGTCTTTGTGGCTTTGTGCACATGAGTGACTGAATTTAAGAAGATTGAAGACTAATAAAGAAGAAGAAGAATTTGGTGGGCATAGCCCCACACTAGGGTGAACCACGTATATCCTGTGTCTTGATGTGCTTTGTGCGATGTGGATTATGTTGTTTATTTTCTTAGTTATATTGTTATAATGTATGATGAATGCATTTGATGTTGCTTCTTAGTGCTTAATGGTATTAAATATAAATGAACGCTAGATCTGAGCTAATGCTATGTGCTAAGTGATTGAAAGTGCTTGATATTTGTTGTTATTGCGAGGTTCTGTAATAAGGGTTTAGTATGCGATGTGAATGAGACTCATGAACTAACGCATATTGTTGGATAAGTTCTCTGCTAAGTGTTGTAATCATAGATCTGTGTCACAGATTGGTTGTAGACACCTGAGTCTTGCAACCCCTCCTGCCTCTACCTCGGGTGAGACTTCATCTGCTTCGCAGGTGTTTCTGAAAGGAGCGATAGTTAGGGTTTTTTTGGTGCATTGTTGAGGCATTGAAACCTGGGTCTACCCCTATGCCAACACGTACCCATTGTGAAGTTGACGAACCCAAAGGCCAACCAGAAGCTTGATGGGAAGAAGAAACAACAAAACAAGAAGGGTAAGGGGGATAAGAAACCCAACAATAATGTTGGTGGGGGAAACACAGAGAAGAGAAGGTTGAAGTATCTGTGTAACCTTTGCATGGAGGACCATTCGACCCACTTGTGCCCTTGACTTGTGGAGGCCCAAAATTTATTGACGCAGCAGTAGCCTATTGTGTTAACAAACCCATTTCCTCATGGGTAAAATATGACTCAATCCTCTTTGAGCGTGGATGGGGGTAGTCAGGGACCCCCCGCATCTTCTAGTAATCGCTCGGCCATGAACGTTTACATGATGAAAGGTGATGTTTACGTAGGAACTAGGGCACATGATTACGGAATGTTGGAATATGCCGAAAAGAGTAAAGAAGCCATAAACCCAACAGTTCCTCTCTAGATCGAGAAGACATTGGGCGAAACAATGACACACATCCCGAAAGGGGCATTCAAGAAAGCTTCTCATAATCTCTATGCGAGGGCCGCCTAGAACTACTCTGTGGTGGAGGATTTGTCACAAACCCCTTGCGCAATATCTTCTTTGGAAGTCCTCCAGAGCTTCCCTTCACAGAGAAAGGATCTATAGATACTTTAATCCAGGAATGATCATTCTTGATACATCCAACTTAAAGCCCCATCTCCCATACCACGTTTTGTTTCAGATAGTAGTGGCTTACCCCAAAAACTATTTTACCCAGAATATCTTTCGGACGGTGGTTGATGAGGGTGCCTTGACCTGCATGATGTCGCTGGCGTATTGGAAGGCCATCGGCCAACCCATTTTGTCTCTGTCACCTACTCTGCTTACTTCTTTTGATGGTCATTATTTTAGACCACATGGAATCATCCCTTCTTTCCCCATGCAGTTAGGAATGAATATTGTGTGTGTCAAAGTTGAATTGGTTGATGCACCTCTTGACCACAACCTTTTGTTAGGAATAATTTGGACCTATGCAATGTGTGCAGGGGTTGCCATAGTTTTTTGGGTCTTGTTGTACCAATCAGGCACAAGCAACATGAAGTGTGGATTGTGCCCACTGTATTTCACTCCAAGACCAAGCATATACCCAGAAAGTATCACTTCTTGAGGGAACATGTAACCAACATTTCTTTTTCTTTTCATTATATTCCATCCCAAGATCAGATTGTTGATAGCTTCACTAAACCACTTGCAAAGGCTCAATTTGACTATCTATTCCAGAAGTTGGGCATGGCCCTGTTACCAAGTTAAATAGACTATCTTATTAGGGGGAGAGTGATCCTAGTATATCTTATCAGGGGGAGAATAGATCCACTCTCTATTCTCTTTGACATTGATGTGAAAGGGGGAGAAAAAGGTGGTGTATGTATGATACAGTTGGAGGTCTAAGAACAATAGTCTGGCCTTTCAGGGTTTCCATCAATGCTAAAGGGGTATATTGTTTTCATGTTTACAGGAAGAATGTGATTTTCATTGATGGCAATAACAGCAATGAACCAAACCTTGACATTGCAGAAGATAAGAAATCTCAAAAGAGATAGCGGGTTCCAAAAGTGTAGATGAGATCCAAGAGATGAACTCTCAAGAGGAGAAAAGGTTGAGACCTTTGAACACTAAGAAAACCTTCTAAGTCAGAGAGATCATAAAGCTCAGGAGGAATAACGACAGTGGTCGTTGGATCACTAATATTGAATACCTGATGACCATTAGATCAACGTCCAGTGAACAGAGGAAGCGCAGAGGAGAAGTACATATCTGATCCATTAGATCTGAGAGCCAAGGGTCAACATTCGTTGGATTCATAAATACATGCATGAAGGATAAGCCTTTGGATGAGTGCAGGAGAGTGGACTTGTCAAAGTCCTGAAGTCCCCAAAGTAAGAAGGGACATTCCATCTTCAAGACTAAGAACATGATCAACGAACAACATTTAGTTTGGGTCTAAAACTTGTGAGGAGGTTATTGTTCGGGGATTCTCACTTCGGAAGAATTGGCGACTTGAAAACTTGAAATACTCAAAGTCTAGAAGGTCGAAGTCTTGAAGTGAATGAGGATCCATGTCAGAAATCCTACATCAGCAAGGACATGTGGCACAATCAGACAATGACAAGTGTCAAGTTGATTTGGAATTTCAGGTACGTGCAAATCACAAATCTGAGTGACATGTGGCAGCTACTACGCTCATGACATGAAATCAAGTGATGTAAGTAACTGACATCACTTCAGGATTTTTACCACCAATGATGAGCCTAAAGTATTAAAGTCCTGAACGTTGAATACCCAAAGAAGATCCAGACCGTCGATTGCCAGAAGGACGCGTGGTAGAAATCTGTGCAGTTTGCGGAAAGACACTCCAGAAAAAGCGAGAAAAGAAAGTTAAGAGTTGAGATTCCCAAACCCAAGAAACCCAAAGTCAATCTCAACCATTCAATTCTGAGAGACATGCATCAGTCGATCACTAACTCCGGATAAAATCAAAGGAAGGAGGAAAGGTTGGAAAGTTGATATTGTCAAACCCCGAATACCCAAAGGGATTGTGATCATTGATTCGAGGAGGAAAATTGTCAGCAGATCTTCCATTTTGGAAGATATCCAGTCAGAAGAAATGATAAGTTGAGACTTGAAATCTCTGAAGTCTGGAGACCCAAAGGAGATCTCGATCATCGATCCAAAAGGGGACACACGTAGGTGGATTGTCAGCTCCATTAAGAAGCAAAGGAATGTTAAAAGTTCAGAAAGTTGAGATTTTCAAACCCTAAATATCTGAAGGGATTGTGACCGTCGATCTGAAAGGGACATGTGTCATTGGATCGTGGACTTCAGGAGCAAGAGGATCTTTTGAATCGAGACTCCCAAAGCCCGAAAGGTGAAATCGATCTCGTCTGTTGGTTTGAAGGGTGACATGTCACTTGGTTGTTGAGACTAAGCATCATGTTTGGACGGAGGTAAGAAGGTAGGGAAATACAATATATCTGAGCCGTTGATCGAGGGAATCTATCAAAGACCGTGAGATCGACGATCACACATGATTGCGGGATCGAAATTTGCTCACAAGTTAATTTTCTGAGGGCAGGCTGCAATTGAAACCATGGTATCGTAGAAAGGGTACATGGAAGTTGGAGGTATATTACGAGGAGAAAAGAGGATAATCCCAAAACCATTATTGGACACACCCACAATCATTCACTTATGCAAAGACATATCCCGAGGTCACATTTGACAGGGGGCTAACGAGAAGAGAGCTCGCACCCACAATCTCATGGTCATGTGAAGTTCATCGCCCAAGGTCATATTAAATTAAATGGAGCTATCACTCGATATACCAAGAACGTGAAGCTTATTTTGAATAGGCGTTTGGTGATAGCCAGTGGTCACGTGAAGGTAGGGGCTTATAAGCCAAAGAATCCATAATTGACTGGTTGTAACTAATAGAGAAGACGAAGAGTTTTGACAGCCAGAGAAGCCAAAGAATCTTTGTATAACTGCCATTAATGATGAACAGATATAGAACAATTGCCAGAGAAGACGAAGATTTGCTATGATGATTGGGCAGAGGAATCGACATCAGAATCAAATGCAGAACAGAGAACAGTGGGTGTCATTTTTCAATAGTGATGCATGTGGGTAGGTAGAGATGAAGAGAAGTACCTGGAGAGGATATGAGAAATGCAATGTATAGTATGCAAATGAAGCACAGAGTATAAAGAGAAGAAAGAGAAGATGAACAGGGCATCGATGTGCATAGCAGGAGAATGAATAGAGGATAGAAGCAGAACAGAGAATAGAAGCTGGAAGAGATAGAGAAAGTAAGTAAAGTTTTGTAAGATTCAATCATTGTGGTAGGGTGGTGCTAGGGAGGATTGCAGTCCTCTAAATTCTAGTTGGTGCTAGAAGATATTCTGGAAGTTGGTGCTTCCTTCTAGTGAGTGCTAAAGAAACTTTGGAGTTGGTGCTTCCATCTAGTTGGTGCTAGAGAAATATAAGATTTGGTGCTCTCTGCAATTTGTAGCTTGCTATCATAGGTTGTAGCCTCATATTTGAGTTGGATCTCAAATACTATGATGTACATGAAAATTGTAGCTTGATTGACATCCTAAGAAGAAGAGGTTTTCTCCCTTTATGGGTTTCCTCATGCGAAATCTGTGTCTCTGTGTATTCTGTGTGATGGATCAAATATTGTTTATCTATGCATGTTAACTTATCAGTAACACATTAAATAATAATTTAGAAAGATTCAGAAAAGAACAAAAAGTTTCAAGATTATATTATAACTGATTCACCCCCCCTCCCCCCTCTCAGTTATATTTCCAACACTAGTTAACTCATAATAGATGGAAGTTTACTCCCGTAACTATCGGTGTGTGTCCAGATCACTCTATACCACCACTATGGTGTATTATATTCTCCTCCTTGGTGAATTATTTGAGCTATACAGAGTATATCATGTGTAAATTATCATTCATTCATATGGTTAAAAGAATTCTTTCATTCTTTCTCTTCTCTTTTCTCATTTATATGCAAACTATGTATGTAGTTTTGCTAGCCAGATCTTATCTGTGCAGGTTCATCCACATTTACATGGTATTAGAGTCGACAAATTACTAGGAAAAAGACACCCGATTATTTTTGCAGGTACTGAAGATTGAATACAGCAGGAAAAATGGAATTTCCAAAATAATTCATTCTTACACTGTACAATTTCTTTGCATGGAAGGAGAAAATTATAGTGCATCTTCGAAGCAGAGGATTATACATGTTGACCATGGACACAGAGACTGAACCCACATCATCCATAGAAAAATCCAAGTATCTGAATCGAATGGATGAAGCGTTTGGAACTATTTATAGTCTCATTTTTTCTGAACTCTTCTTTTAGGTATCCTCCTGTAAAACCCCCAATGAATCGTAGACCACCATGGAAGGGATTTTTGGAAAATGGGATGAGATGAGGGTACACATGCTCAAGGTGGAATTTCTCACTTTGGATCCAAAAACCTTCGACAAT
>ML804537.1:237000-249975 GCA_009831015.1 Picea engelmannii | reverse complement strand
TGATGAAGGTATCTTCTTAGGATATAAAATGAACAGTAAAGGATACAGATGCTTTAACAAAAGAATGTATAAATTAGTAGACTGTATTGATGTTCGAATTGATGAAGAAGATCTTGTAAAAGATCAACAGAGAATAAGCACTAAGCCATATGAAAAAGATGATGATAATAATGAAAAAAAAATCTCAAAGTCACAAGAAGATGATGAATCAGGTGGAGAAGAGACAACCAGACAAAAAGAGTTAGGACACCAATCAACATCAAATCCTTCCTCCAAAATTACTCAAAAGAATCATCCTGAAAGTCAGATAATTGGTGAGAAAGACAAAGGTGTACAAACCAGGAGAATGATAATCAAAGACACCGAGCAATCACATATAGCCTTCATATCCATGGTGGAACCCAAGAACTTTAATGAAGCCAATAAAGACGTAAATTGGGTAAAATCAATGAATGAGGAGCTGGACCAGATTGAAAAGAATGTCACTTGGGAACTCATTCCTAGGCCAACAAATAAAAATGTAATAGGATCCAAATGGGTCTACAAAAATAAGGTGAATGAGGAAGGAAATATTGTAATAAATAAGGCTAGGTTGGTCTGCAAAGGATATGCTCAAATAGAAGGAATGGATTTTTATGAAACATTTTTGCCCGTAGCAAGATTATAAGCTATTTGAATGTTTCTTTCCTATGCTTGTCATAAATAGTTTAAAGTCTATCAAATGGATGTCAAGTCATATTTTCAAAATGGAGATCTAAAACAAGAAGTCTATATGGAACAACCAGAGGGTTTCCAACTGTCATATAACCCCGACTTTGCCTGCAAGCTGAAGAAATCCTTATATGGCTTGAAACAAGATCCTCGTGCCTAGTATTACAAACTGGATAAGTATCTTCAAGACAAAGGGTTCAAGAGAGGAACATTTGACATCAACCTATATATCAAAACAGAGGGTAATGATTTGCTCATTGTGTTAGTCTATGTATATGACATCATCTTCGGAAGCAATAATGCTTTATTGGTACAATGGTTTTCTTCTGCCATGCAATCTGAATTTGAAATGTCTATGATAGGGGAACTGTCATTTTTTATTGATCTGCAAATTACTCGGAGGTCTGAAGGAATATTTCTTTCTCAGGAGAAATATCTAAGAGAAATGTTGAAGAGGTTTCAAATGGAAGATTCTACACCTATGAGCACACCTATGGTCACTAGATGCAAGTTAAGCAAGGATGATGACTCACCTGATGTTGATCAAAGTTCATATAGGTCTATGATAGGCAACCTATTGTACATCAAAGCATCCCGTCCAGACATAATGCATGTTGTTGGAATGGTAGGAAGGTATTAGGTTGCACCTAAATAGAGTCATTTGTTAGTTGTCAAAAGAATATTCAGATACTTGAAAGGAACAATGAACTATGGCCTATGGTATCCTAGGAATCAAAATTTTCAACTATCAGTCTATTCAGATGTTGATTGGGATAACTACATGGATGAAAGGAAAAGAACGAGTGGAGGTGCATTCTTCTTAGGAGATTCTCTTATAGCATGGTTGAGCAAGAAGAAAGGGTCCATTTCCTTATTGACTATAGAAGCTGAATAAATTGAAGTTTCCACTTGTTGTACCCAAGTATTATGGATGATCCAGGCACTTGCAGACTTGGAGGTAAAGTATAATGCACCAATCCCAATTCATTGTGATAATACTAGTGCAATTAGTGTGTCAAAGAATCATGTATTTCACTCCAAGACCAACCCATAAAGTATCACTTCTTGAGGGAACAAGTAACCAACACTATTGTTTCTTTGCATTATATTCCATCCAAATATCATATTGTTGATATCTTCACTAAACCAATTGCAAAAGCTTAGTTTGAGTCTCTACGCTATAAGTTGGGCGTGACCCTGTTATCAAGTTAAAATAGTCTATCTGATCAGGGGGAGAGTTCTCCTAGTATATCTAATCAAGGGGAGCACAGAGTCACTCTCTATTTTCTTTGACATTGATGTCAAAAGGGGAGAAAAAAATGTGTTGTCTATATGCTACAGTTGGAGGTCTAAGCAGAATAGTGCAGCCTTTCAGGGTTTCCATCAATGCCAAAGTGGGAGATTGTTGGCATGTTTTACAGGAAGAGTGTGCCTGTAATTGATGGAAAGAACAAAAACAACAATGGAAAATAGGAAAGAAATGATGAGAGTTTGAAGATTCAGACTTCAGAGGATATGCAAGGAGTGCATAGATCCACAATTCGGCTAAGTGTCGAAGTGACTCTTTAAGAAGTTGAGAGAGAAGAAGACAAGAAAGATCAAAAGAGATAGCGCTTTCCAAAAGTGCAGACGAGGTCCAATATATGGACTCATAGAAGGAGAAAATCTCAAGACCCTTGAACACTTAGAAAACCTTCTAAGTCGGAGAGATCAGAAGCTTAGGAGGAAGAGCGACAGTGGTCGTTGGATCACTGATTCATAGGACCAACAACAGTCTGATCAATCAAGATACACAAATCTTAGTGCTTTGCACATGCAAGAGAGGGAGGTTTCCAAATTCTTGAAGTAATTTGAGACCATTCATCACTAGGAGGAGAATCTCGTTTGTTGATCATCAGGAGATACATGTCAGCAGACCGTGAATTCAAGAGTAAGAAAAGTTTTATATTTGAAATCCTCGAAGTCTGGAGAGCTGGAGAGACGTGGTAAATTGCAATCGTCATATCCAGAGGGATACATGGTGATGGATCGTGAGCTCTGGAGAAATCACTTTGAGAGTTTTCGTTTGAGATTTGAAATTCCCAAAGCCTAGAGAGACAGAGAGATGAAATAAATTCTCGACCGCCAGATCATTTGAAGTATATCTTAGTCATCAGATCATCTGAAGAAGATATCAAGCGTCAAATCGTCCAAAGTGAATCTGGGTTGTTTGATCCAGAAGAGACATGGCATAAACCTCTGGACATCGAGTAAAGACCTAAACTAAGCCTCAACCGTCTAATTCAAGGACATGTGGCAGACTACGTTAGCAATGACATGTGGTAGACCATGTTAGAAAGCACATGTGGCAGACCATGTCAGCAAGGACATGTGGCAGACCATGTCAGTGAGTGACATGTGGAAACCACTTGACTCATGCCAAGTCAACAAGTGACGTGTGTAATGTTACGTCACTCCAGGAGTTTTACTTCGGAAGTTTTACCACTAGAAAATTCCCTAAGTCCTGAATGCCAAAGTCTCAAAGTGGATACGAGTCGTCCAATCTGAAGATCACTTCGGGTGCATTCTCAACCGTTGATCTAGTACAGTGGAAGGACAGTGTAAGTGGAAGTGTTAACAGACAGCAAGTGGTCTCTACCGCCTATGACTTATTTAGCAGATGACCACTCCAGAGGAGAATGAAGCATCGATCAGCCTAAAATCCCTAAGGGTCAAAGTTACTTATGATCGTTGACTGTGTAGGAGGGTACGTGTCAATAGATCGTTGACTCCGGGCGAAACTACTCCAGGAAAATGAAAAGGAGAAAGGTTTGAAATTGTCGAAGGCCAAAGTTCCGGAGCGGAGGATAGTCGTTGGATTAAGGAAGACAGGAGTCTGTAGATCATCAACTCCGAAAGATTGACATACAAAGGAAAACAGGGTTTGAGAGTTGAAACTCTCAAAGCCCAGATCACGAAATAAACCCTAGTCATTGATTTGGAAGGGAGCTACGTGTCGACAAATCGTGGAGATCTAGGATCGCGCGTGGAAGGAGGAAAGGAAGGAAGATAGCAACCATTGATCGAGTGGCATTTCCAAGGGATTGGAGATCAACGAGCATGCTCAATTGCGGGGCTAGAACATGATAGAGTATTAATTTTTCTTGAGCGGTCCGCAATCAAAACCACGGTATCTCCAAAGTCATACATGGAGCTCTGTAGTGAATTGTGGGGCGAAACAAGGGTTTCCCTCAAATCGCCTTTGGTCATGCCCGCAATCGCGTGGTCACGTGATATCATCACCCAAGTTCATATCGAAAGAAGGAGCTAGCACTCTCTAGACCGAGATTGCAAAGTGCCTTTTGAATAGGCGTGTGGTCAACGCCAGTGGTCACGTAAAGGAAGGGGCTTAGAAATGATTTACCTACAATGAATAAAATGACTAACTGTAATTTCTAGTGAAGAAAAGGAATCTCAAGATAACGGGCACTAATGATGAATAGATAGTGAGTAACCGCCAGCAAAGTGGCAAAGTTGAGATGAGGACCTAGGAGAGAACTAAGAAAAAATATAACATGCAGAA
Organism: Picea engelmannii; assembly: GCA_009831015.1. Taxonomy (NCBI): domain Eukaryota; kingdom Viridiplantae; phylum Streptophyta; class Pinopsida; order Pinales; family Pinaceae; genus Picea; species Picea engelmannii. Next base: position 245,702 of record ML804537.1, on the reverse strand, counting down.
CATAGAAGATGATATATATATAATTGAGATGCATCACAGAGCAGTCATGACGAAGAGTTTTCAGGATGATCTGGCAGAGGACTTGGCATGATAAAGACACATAGTGAATGTTCTTTTTGGGAACTAATGCATGAGCGTAGAAGGTGGTAGTAAGAAGCAAAAAACGAGCAGAGAAGAGGTGCATTGTAAAGGAATGAAGTGTATGCATAGAGCATAAAATGTAGAAGAGAAGTTGAACAGAGGTGGTTCATGCATAGGAGGAAAACGAGAAGAGCATAGAAGCAGAAATATGCAAAAGCGGAACAGAGCATAGAAGTTGAAGAAGGAAGAGGAAACATGGATCTATAACAAACCATATCAGAGACAGACCAAGTAAGTAAAGTTTTGTAAGTTTCAATCATGGTGGTAGGGTGGTTCTAGGGAGGACTATTGTCCTCAGAGTTTCAAGTGGGTGCTTGAACAGAGGGAGTTGTGGCTTCCATCTGGTTGCAGCCAGAAAAACTAGGGTGGCAGGGTGGTGCAAGGGAGAACCAGTGTTAACTGTTATATAGGTTGGTGCATGTGTGACTGGAAGTTGGTGCTGGAACACTTAGAGAGTTGGTGCTTCCTTCTAGTTGGTGCTAGAGAAATATGAGAGTTGGTGCTTCCTTCTAGTTGGTGCTAGAGAAATATGAGAGTTGGTGCTTCCTTCTAGTTGGTTCTAGAGAAATATTTGAGTTGGTTTTCAAAGACTGTGATGTACATGAAATTTGAATCTTGATTGACATCCTAAGAAGAAGAGGTTTTCTCCCTTTATGGGGTTCCTCATGAAATTTAGTGTTTCTGGGTATTTTGTGTGATTGATCAAATATTGTGTATATATGCATGTTAAGTTATCAACAACAAATTAAATAATAATATAGAAAGAAAAGGAAAAAGAACAGGAAAATTTTCAAGCTTATATACATAATTGATTCACCCCCCCCCCTCTCAGTTATATTTCCAACAATTGGTATCAGAGACGGTGCCTTTGATCAAAGGTAGATCCATAAGCTTGAACATGACTATTCATGAAGGGAGTTCAACTAATAGAGCCCCTCTATTTGATGGAACAATTTTTTCCTTCTGGAAAATAAGAATGAGAACATATTTAAAGTCTTTGGGTGTTGATGTTTGGGATGTCGTTGAAACTGGATATGTGAAGCATGTAGTCTTGGCCTCAAAAGATCATAAGTTGTATTTTAGATTCAATGAAAAAGTAATTAATTCCATCCTCAGTGGACTTGCAGAAGCCGAGTTTGTCAAAGTCATGCACTGTGATTCAACAAAAGTTATGTGGGACAAGATGATAAGTAGTTATGAAGGTAATGAAAAGGTGAAAGAGGCAAAACTACAGACTCGCAGACTGAAATTTGAGTAGTTAAATATGGATGAATAAGAAACTATTAGTAAGTACTTCTTACGTATAGAATAACTCATCAACACTATGAAAGGTCTAGGTGAAACGATAGATGAACCTTTTCTAGTCCAAAAAATATTAAGATCTCTTCCTGATAGATTTAACTCAAAGGTCTTTTCTATAGAGGAAATAACTGATCTCAAAACATTGACACTAGATCAACTTCTTGGAACCCTAACAAGAGAGGCATCCTTTAAAGTAGAGAAAAACACAGACTCTGATATAGATGAGATTGAAGCAAATTTTGTGAGAAGACTGAAGAAAGGATCAGGCAAATACAAAGGTAAATTTCCCTTCAAATGTTTCAACTGTGGTAAGATAGGTCATTTTTCATATAAGTGTGCTCACAAATGAAAGGATCATACATATAATGATGAAGAGAAGAACAAACACAAGAAGGTCTATAAAGAGAATAATTTTAAGAAGAAAATCCTTTGTGTAAACAATGATGATGATTCCTCAGATGATGAAATCAATGACTCTTCTATTGAAAATAAAATAAATGACATCATGCTAATCGCTTTAGAAGATCTAAACACTAAAGATATAGAAAGTAAGTTTGTTGATTGTGAAGCAGTAGTAGATCTTGAAGGAGAACTTGTCAGTTCCATGGAAGAGATTGATAGACTCAGAGAAAAGAAAAGAAAAGAAAAACAATTATTGCTTAGGTATGAGAAAACATGCAATTTACCAACTAAATAAATTGATTTGTTGAAGGTTAAGTTAGAAGAAGCTAAGAAAATTGAAGGCATCCCCAAAAAGAAATTGAAGGAAGATGAAACAAAAGGTGAAAAATTGGAAGCTGAAGTAGTGACTATTAGAAAAGATCTAGAGAAATTCCAGGCCTTATATCATCAGAATCTGACAAGTATTAAAGCCTCAGAAGGATTAGCCTCCATTATGAATCAACAAAGGAATTAGAATTTGAAAATTGGTTTGGGTTTTGAAGAGGGATCAAGTAGTGGTCAGCCAAGCAACAAAGAATCCATCAAGTTTTTCAAATCTACAACCACTGACAACAAAAAACCTGCAGAAACAAAGGAAGAGAATCAACTGCCAAGGAGGAGGGAAGGAAAAGCTACCAAAACATTATCTAAATAAAAAATAAATAATACACCCTCTGCTCAAGGAAATCATCAGCATGGAAGAAATTGACCTGCTTAAAGAAGACAACCATTTTCCAAGTGCAAATATTTTTTCTATGGATATTGTTTTTACTGCTCTAACTTTGGCCACAAATTTGTAAATTGTTCTTTAAGATTTAGACATGAGCAATCAAGATAGCCAAGGAATAAATATCTGCCACAACAAAGAATGAGATAACCATGTAACAAACAACCACAGACTGTAAATAATGTGATGGCTGGGAAAAGGACGCATATTAAACATAGCAATTGTTATGATCCTTTATTCAATGAACCAGAATGTTACATTTGCCATAATTATGGACATAATGCTGCAGACTGACACTTAAAGAACTATAAGCCAGATTCAAATCACAAAGCTAAAAACATCAAGGTTTGGAAGAAGAATGAAGATAACAAGTGTGGATTAGTGTTTTCATCTCAAAGACAAAAATACCCCTGGTATATTGACAGCGGATGCTCCAGTCATATGACAAAGTGACAAAAGAAATTTCCTATTACTCAAGGAAAATAAATAGGAGAGTGTGACCTTTGGAAATGATGCTCTAGGAAAGATTAGAGGTAAAGGTATAGTAAGCTTAAGTAATCGAAGAAGCAAAGCTCAAGATTTATTATTTTTTGATGGTTTAAAGCATAATATTATTAGTGTCAGTCAGATATGTGGCAAAGGATGTGAAGTCACTTTCACTACCAAGAATTGTAAAATAAAGAAAGTAAACACAGGAGAGTTGATTGAAAAAGGGGTTAGAACTAAAAACAATGTATATGTTCTGAAGGAAGATAAGGAGAAATGTAATTTAAGAAAATTTGATGAAAGTTGGTTATGGCACAAAAGGCTTGGACACCTGAATTTTGATCATATTGTCAAACTGAATAATGAAGGTGTTGTGAAAGACCTTCGAAGAATATCTAGGCCTAATAACTCTGTATGTGAATCCTGACAAATGGGGAAGCTGACTCGTGCTCAGTTCAAATCGAAGAGTTTCACATCTTCAGAAAAACCACTTCAAATTGTCCATATGGATCTATGTGGACCATCGTGAAAGGAAGGAAATAGAGGAGAACGTTACTTTATGCTAGTCATTGATGACTTCTCCATACTTACGTGGGTTGCCTTTATGAGAGAAAAATCTGATGCACTTGAGAAGTTCAAAAATTTGAATGTGTTGGTGGAGAATCAGACAGGAAGGAAGTTAAAGGCAATTCACTCAGACAAGGGAGGAGAATTTATATCAAGAGATTTCAAAGAATTATGTGACAGGCATGGAATTAAAAGAGAATATACTATTCCAAGTACTCCTCAACAAAATGGAGTTGTAGAATGTCAAAATAGATCAGTTCAACAGATGGCAAGGGCTATGATGAGTGAAAGGGACATTTCACAAACCTTCTGGGTGGAGGTTATTCACACAATTGTTCATATTCTAAACAAAGTGCATCTAAGGCTGAACAATGATAAAACTCCATATGAGTTGTGGTTTGGTCGACCTGCATCAATCAAGCACTTCAAAGTATTTGGAAGTAAATGCTACATCAAGAATAATGATGATCATCTCAAAAAATTTGATAGTAGAGTTGATGAAGGTATATTCTTAGGATTTGCAATGAACAGTAAAGGATACATATGCTTTAAAAAAAGAATGCATAAATTAGTAGACTATATTGATGTTCGAATTGATCAAGAAGCTCCTATAAAAGATCAACAGAGAATAAGCACTAAGCCAAATGAAAAAGATGATGATAATAAAGAAAAAAAATATCAGAGTCACAATAATATGATGAATCGGGTGGAGAAGAGACACCCAAACAAGAAGAGTCAGGACAACAATCAACATCAAATCCTTCCTCCAGAATTACTCAAAAGAATCATCTTGAAAGTTAGATAATTGGTGAGAAAGACAAAGGTGTACAAACCAGGAGAAGGATAACCAAAGACACCGAGCAATCACATATAGCCTTCATATCCATGGTGGAACCCAAGAACTTTAATGAAGCCAGTAAAGATGTACATTGGGTAAAATCAATGAATGAGGAACTGGACCAGATTGAAAAGAATGTCACCTGGGAACTCGTTCCTAGGCCAACAAATAAAAATGTAATAGGATCCAAATGGGTCTACAAACCTAAGATGAATGAGAAAGGAAATATTGTAACAAATAAGGTTATATTGGTCTACAAAGGATGTGTTCAAATAGAAGGACTAGATTTCGATGAAACATTTGCGCCCATAGCAAGATTAGAAGCTATTAGAATGTCTATTGCCTATGCTTGTCATACATAGTTTAAAGTCTATCAAATGGGTGTCAAGTCAGCTTTTCTAAATGGAGATMTAAAAGAAGAAGTCTATATGGAACAACCAGAGGGTTTCCATGTATSAGATAACCCTGACTTTGTCTGCAAGATGAAGAAATCCTTATATGGGTTGAAACAAGMTCCTTGTGCCTGGTATTACAGACTGGATAAATATCTTCAAGACAAAGGGTTCAAGAGAGGAACAATTGACATCAACCTATATATCAAAACAAAGGGTAATGATTTTCTCATTGTGTTGGTCTATGTAGATGACATCATCTTCAGAAGCAATAATGCTTCATTGGTACAATGGTTTGCTTCTTCCATGCAGTTTGAATTTGAAATGTCTATGATAGGGGAACTGTCATTTTTTCTTGGTCTGCAAATTACTCATAGGTCTRAAGGAAAATTTCTTTCTCGGRAGAAATATCTAAGAGAAATTTTGAAGAGGTTTCAAATGGAAGATTCTACACCTATGAGCACATATATGGTCACTGGATGCAAGTTAAGAAAGGATGATTACTCACCTGATGTTGATCAAAGTTCATATAGGYCTATGATAGGCATCCTATTGTACATCACAACATCTCATCCAAACGTAATGCATGTTGTTGGAATGGTAGGAAGGTATCAAGCTGCACCTAAACAGAGTCATTTGTTAGCTGTCAAAATAATATTCAGATACTTGAAAGGAATAATGAACTATGTCCTATGGTATCCTAGGAATCAGAATTTTAAACTATCAGTCTATTCAGATGTTGATTGGGCTAACTACGTGAATGAAAGGAAAAGAACGAGTGGAGGTGCATTATTCTTAGGAGATTCTCTTGTAGCATGGTTGAGCAAGAATCAAGGCTCCATTTCCTTATCGACTACAGAAGTTGAATACATTGTCGTTGCCACTTGTTGCACCCAAGTATTATGGATGATTCAGACACTTGCAAACTTGGAGGTAAAGTATAATGCACCGATCCCAATTCATTATGATAATACTAGTGCAAGTAGTGTGTCAAAGAATCTTTTATTTCACTCCAAGACCAAGAATATACCCACGAAGTATCACTTCTTGAGGGAATATGTAACCAACACTATTGTTTCTTTGCATTATATTCCATCCAAATATTAGATTGTTGATATCTTCACTAAACCGCTTGCAAAATCTCAGTTTGAGTCTCTACGCCAGAAGTTGGGCATGACCTTGTTATCAAGTTAAAATAGTATATCTGATCAGGGGGAGAGTGATCCTAGTATATCTGATCAGGGGGAGCATAGAGTCACTCTCTATTTTCTTTGACATTGATTTCAAAGGGGGAGAAAAAAATGGTGTTGTTTGCATGCTACAGTTGGAAGTCTAAGCAAAATAGTGCATCCTTTCAGGGTTGCCATCAATGCCAAAGGGGGAGATTGTTGGCATGTTTTAAAGGAAGAGTGTGCTTTTCATTGATGGCAAGAACAACAACAACAATGGAAAACAAGAAAGAAGCGATGAGATTTCAAAGATTCGGACTTCATAGGATATGCAAGGAGTGCAGAGATCCACAATTCGGATAAGTGTCGAAATGACTTTTTAAGAAGTCGAGAGAGCAGAAGATGAGAAATATCATAAGATATAACGCTTTTCATAAGTGAAAATGAGGTCCAAGAGAAGTTCATGGGGAAGAGAAAAAATGGATGTTGGATCACCAATTCAAAGGACCAAAAATCATCCTATCAATAAAGATACACGAGCCTTAGCATTTTGCACATGCAGGAGAGGGAGCTTGCCAAAGTCCTGAAGTCCTGAAGTAATTTGAGACCGTTCATCACCAAGAGGACAATATGGTTTGTTGATTGTTGGGAGATACATGTCAGTAGACCGTGAGTTCAGGAGAAAGAAAAGTTTGAGATTTGAAATCCCCGAATTCTGGAGAGCCAAAGAGGCAGAGTAAATTTCAATCGTCAGATCCAGAGGGATACGTGGCGACGGATCGTGAGCTCTGAAGAAATCACTTTGAGAGTTTCAATTTGAGATTTGAAATTCCTGAAGCCTAGAGAGTTGGAGAGCCAAAATAAATTTTTGACTGCTAAATCATCCGAAGTAGATCTCAGTCGTCAGATCGTCCGAAGAAGATCTCAAGCGTCAAATCATACAAAGTGAATCTGGGCCGTCTGATCCAGAAAAGACATGGTGTAAACCTGTGGACTCCAGGTAAAGACCCGAAGTAAGCCTCAATTGTTCGATTCAAGGAAATGTGGTAGACCATGTCAACAAGGACATGTGGTAGACCACGTTAGCAAGGACATGTGGTAGACCACGTTAGCGAGTGACATGTGATGACCACTCGACCCGTGCCAAGTCAACAGGTGATGTGTGTAATTTTAAGTCACTCTGAGAGTTTTACTTCAGGATTTTTACCGCTAGCAAATTCTCTAAGTCCTGAATGTCGAAGTCTCGAAGTGGATATGAGTCGTCTGATATGAAGATCACTTCGGGTGCATTCTCAACCATTGTTGTTGATACTATGTTATAAGCTCAACCTTTGGTTTATCAACAAATATCACTCCTCTTATTTGTTTGAGTTTTAAATCCATGTTAGGTTTCTCATGTTCAAATGAGAAAGTGACAATAAAATTTTGTTGTAATGTTGTCCATTCTGCAATGCCTCTGCGCAATTCTTGGTCTACATACCAGTTTGTTGGAATTCCTTCCAATGTGCGGATGAAGTGATGAGGCCATTCCTATGGTGGTGTAATACTCCATAGTTTTTTGCATTTCTCCGAGTGTTTTGTTGGTGTCCCATGTCCATCATATCTCTGCATCTCATTTCTTGTCGGCTCTGCGTCGAATCTAATGCGCAGTAATCACTTGCATTGGTACCAATCCTTAAATATTTATTTGTGTGCACCCCACTATCTTGTAGGTGTAGCCTTAAGTGTGATATATAAGGCTAAGAGCCTCTAATTATCTGATGCGTCCTCCTCATATTTCATCATGAACTCTTCTAAGTCGTTTATGCCATGAAAAATGGGAGGTTCTCTTATCTTTGTACCCACCCATCTTACTGCACGGTCTATTCTTGTGCACCTTCTTGTAGATACTTCATGTAGGCATTGTTGCCAATTTTCGAGTCCTGTATCTGATTCAGAAGCACATGATTTGATACTTCTCCAGCTGAGTACCTCATCTACAGTTGGATTAATGTAATATTTTTTGCACATGGTGGTTTTGTACAACTGGTTAATTTCTTCTAAATCCAAACAAGTCTATTCCACAAATCTTTCGGCTTTGGATGGGTCCAAGGGTGCAATGACCCGGTATTCCCCTGAATCAAATTTCATTTTCCTTGTCTTCAATTTGATTATGGCCTAGTTATCAAATGCCCAATCCAACCCAAGCAATGTTGGATAAGGTGTTGTGTCATATATGATTTCTATTACTTCAAAATCTTCCTTAGTGTGCAGTCCATCCAGATCTATTGTCACACCCTTAAGCCTTCCAATTGGTAGAACTATGTGTTGGTTTTATAGCATCAATTGGACATGTGAATATCCTGGTGTGGGCTCTCCCATACACTACCAAGACTTCTTTGGTAAGACATTTACTTCAGATCTTAGGTCCAATATAACATCTCCCATGTTGAAATCTCTAATATTGGCATTCAATCTAAATTCTTTGCTTGTCCTCCTTCTGGCATGGAGGTGATTGACTGTTCTCTGGTATAATTTCCCCTCAGTGTTTGTGTTACATCTATCTAGTAGATTCTGTGAGATTGTAATATATGATGGATCTTTGAATAACTAAACACAGGATTACAGAACAGCTTGGATATTACTTACTTGGTCTCCAG
>ML804537.1:211526-236900 GCA_009831015.1 Picea engelmannii | reverse complement strand
GACTGTTCTCTGGTATAATTTCCCCTCAGTGTTTGTGTTACATCTATCTAGTAGATTCTGTGAGATTGTAATATATGATGGATCTTTGAATAACTAAACACAGGATTACAGAACAGCTTGGATATTACTTACTTGGTCTCCAGAGTGCACTTCACTGGTGTGGTCCATTGCTAACGACATTTCATATGTGGGGACATATTGAGTATGTTGCACGACAGATGTAGACACGGCATTCTTCTTGGTAAACTCTTGTCTATCCTCCTTGAAGGTTTCATTCTCCTTTCCTGCATCGAACCTATTTGGTGGCTTAGTATTCTTCTTCACCCACTGGTATTGTATTGGATCTTGTTTGACTGCGTCATCTCCTATTTTATCTCCTCTACGTGTAACTATGTTGATATTTCTTCCATCATCCCTGGATTATGCAGATATCCACTAGACATTCTTATTGTTGTGATTTTGTTTTTCTTGAATCTTCCCCAAAAGTGTTGGGCATTCCTCTGTATCATGATCTGTTGTGCGACAATACATGCATGTCGCGGGTGGAAGTGGAAATTCCCTTGCGTAATTCCCTGGTTGTTGTTAATTATGGAACACTACTGGACCTTTGCCTCTTCCAAATCCTCATCTTCCTCGTCCTCCACCTCTGTAGCCAGCACGATCTCCGTGTGGTGTATTATATTGGGGTACCTGATTGTACGGCGCAGAGTTATACTGTGGTTGCGCAGTGTTGTACTGTGGATACGTGTTGTTATATTGTTGTGGTGCAATGTTATACTGAGGTGGTACCTGATTAAAATGAGGTGAATTTTTCCTCTCATCATTTCTTCCTGCACCCTATGTGTATTTGAAGTTCGTTCTCTCATTAGATCCATTGTTCTGCAGTCTTTATCATCGTTCCCTACTGACTTGCAAAAATTATAGTATGCATTATTTGGTATTGTCTAGTACTTATGTATCATTGGACAATGATATGGATCATGTCCATGTTTTTTACAGATCTCGCACAATGGTCCTCCTGGTGGAAAAGAGTTTGGTAACCCTGTTGCCATGTACTGCGCGAATGTTGGGCACTCATTCTTGTGGTGTCCTTCTGTCCTGCATGTGGTACACCAAACAACTTTCTCTTTTCTCTTTGCCCCTATTCTAGTTTAGTTGAAATGTGAGGTTCTTCAGATCCTCCCTCGACTCCTCTATTGTTGGATATGTCTTCTGGTACTAGTTCTCCTCGAGTTGTAGGGCTGCCTGTAGAGCCTCTGCCTGAGTTCGAAACTTTTGTTGTCTGAGTGGGTATTTCATATGTGGTAATAGAGAATTTACAAACAAATTCCTATGTTGCATGTCAGTCATGGCATACGTCAATTTCCCTTTTAAACATTTGAATCTCTGGTCAATTTCCCAGATAGATTCTCTGTGTTTCTATATGATCTCTATCATCTCATTCATGTATTGATCCTCTGTGTTGGGCTTCTGGAACTCATTTATCAGCAGTCTTCTTACCTCTTCCAACGTCCTTGTTTTCCCTGGTGGATTGTTTACATCTAGACTCATGTACCAATCTAGTGCACGATCTCTTAGTGTGATGGCTAACTCCACCAACTTTGTATCCTCATTTGTTATTTATTTTTCTTCCCAGATCTTTGCACAAATAAACATGTTCTTTTCAGGGTCTTCTGTTGCCTCACCCCTAAATTTTGGTAACCTAATGGTAGGATCATGTCATGCCATTGCAAATTGCATTGGACTACTACCTCCACATGGTGTAGATCCTTGACTAATGCTTCCTGAAATGGCTCCCCCAGTTGATGTGTTGTGACTGGATCCTTGTCCTTTCATTCTTCTACCACTAAAATACATTTGTTTGTATATTGGTGTTATTTCTGGTGTACTAGTCATACATGGGATTATGGGTTCCACACTGAAATTTATATGGATTGGAGTTCTACCTTTTGTTCCTTCCCTTTGAACACATGTCTTCCTTTCATAGGTTACGCACGGGATTTCCTCAATCTGCTTCATAGCCCGGATATCCTCTACCTCTTCTTCATCACTTTCCAATCCCTCTCACTTTGTTATGGCTCTCTTCTTATTATTCATCTTATATTGGTAGGGTACTCCACTGCACGTTTTTCCAGTTGTTTCCATGATCTACTTGATTTGATATTCCTCCATCATGATTGGGTCTAAGGCCTCCTCCTTCTTTCCTTTATCCATCTCTTCCTCCATTCCTCTATCTCTTTTCAATGCTTCCCCCCTTCCCCCATGCATGCAAGGAAATTTAGTTGTCTGACTCCATAGTCATTACACCTTTGTTATACAGTAAGATCTTTATGGAAGTATACAACAATTGAATATACCTTCCTTGCAGTCCTCTTAGAAACTCTTTCTCTGCTACGATGTAAGACTTTGTAGTGTCTACTGCAAATTCTGTGATAAATCCTACAACAATACTTTCTAACCAGAAATCTATTGTGCGCGTGAATTTGTTATCAAATTGTTGTAACTACGTGATCTCCATAGGATTCCAATCTAGCTGTTTGATCTAATTTGTTGTGTGGTTTTCTTTCATCCTCAATATCCACTCCTGCAACACATGTGGGAAATCACAGAAAAATACTTCATGCAAGTAGCTAAATACGTACTTGTCCATATATTTGCATGGTGTTATTTTAGGGTTTTTGTTGTCTTTCTATGCAAACTCCAACTCCTTTGTCTTCAACCATCTTTCGATCTCTTCCTTTGTTGGATTCCACAGTCTAAACATTCATTTTTATAGCTTTATTTTCTTCACGATTTCTTCACAGATCCCACTCACTCAATCCCATTATGCTCCAACCGGAAACAGAACCATTTATTGGGTTTTAACCTCTCTTTCTACCTCTTGGGTTGACCTAGGTTCAAATCTAAAAAATCTTCCAACAAATCCCTCTAAAACTATCAGCCCTCCTGGTAAACCAGACAAGGCAACACAACACACAGAGTGTATTGCGCAGTCTCACCCAAGATAGTTCTATGGGTGAATGCAATGCTCAAGTGCTTGTAGTCTGGGAATGAGTGGGGATCTTGGATTATACTTTGTGATCTTCATTTATTTACTATCTCATCCATCTAGATTTAATATATTGTCGTTCTTTATCCATGTGTGTAAATCAACAGATCTAACTACTTCATCAAGACATTTATCTAAGAGTTACCATTGATAGAAAAGACATAAACAATAAACAAGTCACATAACACATGATCTATTGTGGTTCACCCCCTCCTGGGATACGTCCAAAAAATTTGGCTCTCAACTCTTTTATTATAGTTTCTCCAAATTCATGGCATTGCGTGCATTACATTCTTTGATCTTACAATCTCAACAGGCCCCATGATCCCTATGAGGCTAACTAGATCACACCAGGCTCCTCAGCCTGTGATATAACCCTCAGGAACGAGTTGTTTAACTCTCCTACAGCTCAACACATTACAAAAATATGACAGATCTTATAATATTTTCACAAAACAGTCCTCTCTTACATGTTAGAGCCTCCAAAAACACATCCCTTCTCTATCCCTATCCATCCCGACCTAGACCTCCTAGGTACTTATTTATACTTATTCTTGGCTTATCATCCATTACAATATCTTACCAAAACCCTAATCCTAGCATGATTAAGTCTTATTGCATGTGCGCCTTGCATGTTTCCCTCCTTTGCATGCGGATTTACCTTGTACGTTTTTCTTTTCCTGCTAGTTTTCTTTCTCCCACTTCATGCTTCTCTTTCCAAAAATATCCTTTTCCCCAAAATGGGCTTGTGCCCAACACTCCTCCTTGTTTTCCATATACAACATCCAAGGGTGAAGGTGACAAATACCCAAAGCAAGTTTCAAAAGGTGACTTACTAGTAGAAGTGTGGAATGATCTATTATAAGAGTGGTGTATGTAGATCATATTTTCATCCTAGGTCTTCAAATGCTTCTAATTGTAACCCCTCAAAAGATGCACCAAAGTCTTGTTGACAACTTCTCTTTTTCCATCTGTCTGTGGATGGAATGTTGTAGACCTCTTCAACTTAGTGTCCATCTTCTCCCACAATGTAGTCCAAAATGTACTAAGAAATATCATATCCATATCTGATATGATGCTCCTTCGTATCCCAAAATGCACATAGACCTATTCAAAGAACATGCTTGTTGCTTTTTTTCCTTTGATGGTCCTTTTACAAGGCATGATAATGCACATCTTGTTGAACTTGTCAACTACCACAAATAGATAGTCATTTCCCATCCTGGTTGTTGGTAAACCTCCCACAAAATCCATGGAAATTATTTCCCAAGGTTGTGTGGGTACAGGTAAGGGATGGTATAGACCTTACTTCCTATTACTGGGCTTGCTGGTACAAGAAAGTATACATCCTCTAATACATTGTGCTACATATTCTTGCATTCCGGGCTAGTACACATATCTTTGTACGTTGGAAACTATCTTCCCAATACCAAAAATGTCCTACAACCTTGGAGTTATGAGCATCTCTGATAAGCTGCAATCATTCAAATTTAGAGACACAGAGCTTGTTTATCTTGTAGAGTAAACCATTCTAGAAATGATAGTCTTCATTGTTGTCACCTTATTCTGTATGAAATTTGGCCTTGTAGCTATTGAAACACCTCCTTGAAGTTCTCATCTTTCATATGCACCCCAAACGAAGATCGTATGCACCCAAAATGGAGATCGTATGAAAAAGTTGCACCCTTGAGAATTTGACATATCAACTACCCCCATTGGGGCCCACAAACCTTTTTGCATTTCATCTTTCGGGGTAAGGGTTTTGTATGTTTAGAGTTTTCTCATTTATGCTTTATGTTAAAAGTGCCTTTGGAGCCTCATTTGCAAGACGTTGATTACAATGAGGTTCCAAAAGGCATTGTTAACATAAAGCATAAATGAGAAAACCTTAAACATCCAAAACCATAACCCGAGAAGATGAAATGCCAAAAGGTTTGTGAGCCCCAATGGGGGTATTTGCTATGTCAACTTCCAGAGGGCACAACTTTTGCATATGATATCCATTTGGGGTGTTCGACACCCCATCGGAAATGTCTAGTCGAGGAGTACACATTCTAAATGTCCCAATAGATCCCATCAAGGACTAATTGGGCACTGTTAAGTAAAAAAAACGTCGTTTAGGGCCTCAAAATGGACCCGAAAGTTTGCGACCCGAAAAACTGTAGAAAAACTGCCAAGATAGAAACTGTAATTTGAGCCAATGGAATAGGTGGGTGTCCACTAATGTCCACCTAAATTATTGGGACTTGATGAGTGTTTTGAATTCCTTCCACCTAGTTACTAGTGGATCACCCTCCAACCTAAGTGTTTTTGTATGGCTTTCCCACCAGGTTAATTCATGGCCCTCTAACTTTAGTTTGGAAAATAATGTATTTTGGTCTTCATATATATATGGTGAACATTGAAATAAACTTCTAGTTGTTGCAACCAATGATTCATTTTTAATGCATTGATCTCACCTTGGTATGGATTTATGTCCACTTTTTCTTCCATCTTGAATAAGGACCGTGAAGGGTTTATAGAACTAGAACTCAATAGCTCTTTCTCGGGTTGTTTTCATGACTCCTTTTTTGGGTCTTCGTTATCTCCCAATTTTTCATCTAATTTGATCTATGATTTCAAGCCACCAAATTTTATGAATAGTTTGAGTTTCTTGCTAGAGCCACCATGAGGAGGGAAATATTTTTAGATATGTCAATGACTTTCTCTTCTAGCCTCACAAATATCTCCTCTGTTGGATCTTGAGGGTTGTTATAAACATACTCATAGGCCATGGATAGGCTTATGTGACTTTCTTCTTAAACCGAGTCCTGGATCCCCACAACTTTCCACAAATTCCCCAAGAAAACCTACTCTAATACCAATATCATCAACAAACTACCATGGATATTGCACTGAACAGTTCATCATAACAGATCTAATAAAATATTGAAATCTTTACTATGAAGGTTAATTTCCTTTAGATCTCAGACTGTTTAATTTCTAGTTTTCTACTTAAAATGTATGGAATAGTTCAACTGTGAAAAATAGAGAAAAATAAATAAATACACACACACCATCCACAAATAAACATAAGATATAACCGGGGAAACCTAATATGAGAGAAAATATCGCTAGAAGGTGAGGCTTCTCTACTCTCTTTTATTCAATTTCAAGTGCAAATATAGAGGCACTCTTTTTGGAGTTGCCTTTGACATTCTAGCATATATGACTGCTACAGAATCTCTCCTCCTCTGTAATTCTCACAAAATACCACTCTCAACCAGTATGCTCATCAATGGAACAAGATACAATGGAAAAGAATGGAACCCCCTCTCCTCTTAGTGCCCCAATATTTAACATATCTTGATATCCATCTAGGCACGGGGTTTTGACTTCCTCAACCCTCAATTGAAATCCATACATGGATAGCCCCATATGTGTGAGTAATGGTGGCTAGCGTGGCATCCTCTCGTACCACGGTGGTCAAAATGATACATCAACATGTGAGAGGCATAAATTTTTCATATGAGCTTCAATTTCATATGAGCATCATTGGAAAGGTCTCGATGTAGAATAGTGTCTCGGAATCCTAGCTACTAATGGGAAAGTTTTGACCCCAAAAAATTTCATTCGATGCCTCAAAATGGCTCTGGAAGGTTTCAAACCCCAATTTTCCAAACTGGGACCTGTTGCTAAAATGACCCTGCAAGATAATTCCCCCAATTTGTTCCACTCTTAAATCATTAGATAGATGAAAAATAATATAATGATCCAATTTGGATCAATCTCAAAGTGTTAACCAAAGGATACGATATTCAAACCTCCAATGATCTTCCTCATTTCTAAATGCTCTATGGATTTCTTTAGCTAGCTCCTTTTCGTTGATCAACATTTCATCTATAATTGATTTTTTTCCATGTAGGATTGCAGATTCTTGATTTGTTCCTAGAGATTTTCTCTCTCCTTCATTAATGAGATGAAGGACTTTTCAGCACAATCCTTGAGGTGACACTTAGTTTCAACAAAGGATAATTTGGCACAATCCTTGAGGAAGCTCTTAGTTTCTATAATTTTTCTCTCCTAAACAAAGGAGGGGGAGCCTCAAACTAATATAGACCAAGCATGTCAAATAACCTCCCAATCCTACTAGTGTTGCAACCATAATAGATTGAATTTGAAAGGGACTAGCTTGTAATCCTCTTCCACTTGGAGACAAAGAGAAATTAGTTTATGATTAGTGGATGTAGATGGAATAATATGGGATTGGATTTTAACATTATCAAGGAGTTAGGAGACTTGAATTAGAAACTGATCTAATCTCTCTGATATTTGTCTAGGCCCCAACCTCTTTTCCTCCAAGTGAACTTCCCATGCTTTGGCTTGGGATCAAATAAATCCTAGCCTATTATAAGTTCATCCACATTTTCGTGAGAGGGATCTCAAACAAAGACCCACCCATTATCGTCCACACCCTTTTATTATGGGATAATACCTTGTTTGATTCACCTACTAGTATCATAGTGTAAATAAGTAGTGAAACCCCAAAATTTTAGAGGGAGCTCTGGCACTCTCATTTTTCTCGATGATGCATTGATGCAAATATATTAAAGAGCTGGATATGTTTCTTGGTTGTCTCATTCACAAAAAGAGTATACAACCAGTGATACATATTGATGATGGAGAAGCTTTAATATCAATGGATCCCATAAGGTGCAAATGGCCCCAAAGGCTCCTTGATCACTCATTATTGTTTTGTGACTATGCTTTCATAGTTTGTTACCAATCTCTTGCACCATTGTCTCTTCCACTTTAGTTTCTTGAAGATGAATCATGCTTGACCTTTTAGAATGTATCAAATAACATACTTCTTATTGCTTTCTTGAAGTATCCAATCCCTTGCAATTTGAGAGAGTACCTTCATTTTCTAGTTTGAGGAGTTTTGTTTCCTCTACCAAATGTGGTTACCAGGGTTTCTTAGGCCCCCAATGCTTTTCCCCTATTTGTTCCTTATTCCCACCCCTCTGTGTTTGTTTCATGACTTGGTTTCTTATGAATTCTTCCTTCATATCCATCTTCCTCTAATTGCATAGATACGTTTTTTTGGTAGAGCATGCTAGTGTGGGATAGTTGCAACTAGGTGGGAAAGTTGATGTGGGTAGTTTCTAGCACTGAAGGTGAGTCCAAGGAGGGGATTGGAGGTTTTATAAGGGAAAGAATGTTTTTTTTGTTGGCACCTCTTAGAAAGGAATATGCTAGAGGATATTCAAAGAGGAGGAGAGAGCATTTAGAGGCAATATAAGATATTGGGTGGCTTGATCCTTGAAGCAAATGAGAAATAACACCAAAATGATTGGGGGCTTCAATATAGTCTTTTCCTTTGAGTTTAGATGTAGGTTTGGGTTTCTTAGCTTAGCTTCTCCCATTAGTTTCTGGGCAGGTTGCCATTTTTAGAGGAGGTTGGGTATAAATTTTACTCTTGCAATCTTTGAGAAAGTGTCCATATTCATGGTAGTAATTGTACTTAAAGGGGATTTGTTCATAATCTAAAGGTTGGAGATGGAACCAACCATCTAATGTTAGATTTATGGCTTTAGAAATTATGTTTTCAAGATCAACTTCAACATATATTCGAGCACAAGTGAACATTCCAAATTTGGGCTTTGATCTATCAATGCATTTTCCTAGAGTGTTTCCAATTGTTTCTAGGGATTCAACATTCCAGCAAAAGGGGAGAACACCTTTGGATCAAATTCCAAGGTCCAACGATTAAAATACATCACATGGGGACCTACAAAGTAAGGATTACTCTGGAAGATCATATTTTTGTCTTCATTCAACTCAAATAGAAAAGTATAAAATCCTCTTCAACAAAAAATATGTAAGGTTAACTTTGATGAGCGCCATCCAATTCCTCTGGAGCCATTAATCCACTACATGAGGAGAGGGTAATAGACTAGTAACTCGATATTCATAATGCATTATGTGAGGATGAGGGATTTTATGCTAGAGGTCATTAGAGGTCAATTCATAGAGAGACATTTTCAATTTTCTTGATAAAGCAAGAGGTAGTGGATTTGTTCACCAACAGTTTTTAATTAGAGGATCCCACCAAGCATTTGAAAGTGAAGGCTTCAAAAGGAGAAGGCAAGGGAGCTAGATCATATTGTTATTGTATTTTTACAAAAGAAGTCATCATACAACTTAATTTGGTAAGTATGATTTATGTGTGATGATTAAGAGCAAGCTTGATATTTGGTAAAGATTTTTCCCTCGTTGTTTACATTCTTCCCATTTTGGACCTTCTTCATTGTACTAGAGAAATGTGGAGTTTGATTTGTTTGTGTTAATTAGATTATCATTTCGATATATAAAAAAATAGATTTACAATGGAGATATATAAAATCTTAAAGATGATGTCATGTTGCTTAGTACTTTGTGACATGTCCTTTGGTTAAGAACCCCATGTGAACCAAGGGAAGGATGCAAAACATTAACATGGAATATCTTGTTTGAAAACAAAAATAATTAAACATAGTACAATATGATATTTGAAGACAAGTATGGGATGTTGCACGCCTTTATCAATAAAGATAATTGGCATATTGAATTTATTCATCTTTATAATCAATTATTAATTTATAAAATTAACATAGTATTCGTTATAGTTGGATATTTAATTAATTAAAATAAAAAAATTATATGATATTTTAAAAATTATTATTTTAATTATTAATTAAAATTGATTAATTATTTTTTAAGATAAAAAATAGAAAAAACAAATTTTAATAATTAATTTTTAAGTTAAAATTTTGAACCTCTTAATTTATTAAAAGATATAGAATTTAATATAAGTGGGTTTAATGTTTAATAACATGTGTGTCAAATCATTGTGCTTAGCAACCATCAAGGGATTATTATTATTATACAATATGTATTTTTAAAAATACTAAATATATGGTGTTGTAATATTGAGGTATGTTGTGTTTTTTTATTAGAGAATTTATTTAGTTATGAATGGATATATGTATTTTTATATTCATTTTTGTCTTTAAATTTATTACATCCAAAAAAGTGAGGTGCATTTTACATTTCAATATTTAAGAGATTGTAATATCTATCTCTTTTGTACGTAGATAATGTTGATATCAACATATCTAGACTCATATCTTGGCTCAATACAATATATTATACAAAATTTAAAACACAGTAACAATAAATCTAAGAATAAAGTTAAATGTTTTATGTTGTTGACATTTTTTTATTTTCCATTATTAGAATTTGGCTAGACATTCTTTATTAAAATTATAATTTTAATTAATAAAATTAATTTTTTAATGCAAAACTGGATTCAACACTCTAGAATACCCTAATTTCAATTAAATTATATATATATATATATATATATATATATATATATATAAACAACAATTTAATTTTTTTTTTAAATCTTTAAATATAATTTTGTTTTCAATAAATTTACTATAAAATTATATCAACACATTAAATTCAATATAATGTATCACTCACTCTTATAGATTGATACATCATTGGTTCCCATCTTTTCTTATAAATATTCAACGAAATTCAATTTTATATTTTGCTATATTTTCTCTTATCATTTTTCGAATATTTACCCTTTTTTAAAAGTTACTTCACTTTAAACAATATCAATTACCTTTTTAAAAAGTAACTCTACTTTGAACAATATCACGAATCTCATTATAACTAAATTTGACCACGTAAAGTAACGTACCTTAGACAATACGCTATCCCCGCTTTCACGAATCCCCATTATAACCAAATTAGATCGCTCATGAGTACCAGAAATGGCTTTACTTTATAAGATTGAAGAATCACATGGTACGTTCGTATATTTGTGTTACTTTTGAAGACAAGGGTACCCCTCCATTATAGTTTTACCCTATAAAACATTATATACTTCAACTAAAGGCAAACAAAGTGAAAAAGGTATTATGATTACCCTCAACATCACATAAACCACAAATTAAGGGGCAAAACATCTCTTACATAATAATTAGAAATCAACGAGACTTCTAGGGAATGAGTACTCATTTTCCAATAACGTTAAGAAAGAATGTATAGCTAATGAGTACTTTAGTTATCTTAGGAAAGTGACAGTTATTCCTAATGAGATTTGTGTCACTAAATTTTAGTAATATTGATTCAATTTTTTTTATTCATATATATTAATATTGTGTATTTTTAGTTTATTTTATTATGGATCTTTCAAAAATATATAGTGGGTATTTATTGGATGTTGAATTTAATTATGCATCTAATGAATGCTTACACTTGAAATTTGAGTAAACTTATAAGGAGATAAGTTGAAAACATCATTAAAAAAGTGGTTTTATTTCTTTTCCTTTGAAAATTCATAATTCTTATTTTATTATTTTAACTATTATTTTCCTTAAGAGGCTCATTTTAGACCTCAAATTTCCCCTAATGCATTTGTTGTGTAACATTCACTCCATAGAGTGTGAGACCATGGCTCTTTAACCACTTTGGTTTAGAGGCTAGGGGGATTCATTCACACTTGGGGGGATCTAAACCTACTTATTCCCCCCATCATGAAAGAAACCATGTCTCCTCAACCACATTCTTCATAGATGTTGAATAATTCATTGAGGCCATAATCTATTTTGCTAGTCCCAATGATAGCCCCCACCTAGTCTCTCCTATTGACATCCTATGTCGTCATAACTACACAATCAATGGATCCTCTAACTACATATCCCTTGGCCTTATTGCTACTCCCTCTCAACCAATATCACTTCTTAGGCTTGACCAAGATATTTTGCACCCCAACCCAAAGGTCATTGATCATGCTCCCATATGAGATGTTGTCAAATAGTTTATGGTCCCAACTCTGCTCATGGATGTTATACACCCTCAAGAATCTGATACTCTTTTTCAGATGCTTGACCTTTAACTTCTTCTTTTATACCTTTGGTCCATTATCTTAGGTATCTAGAAGCAACCCTTCCCTCAACCTACACCCACTTATGCTAGGGGATGTATTGTTGCCCACTCATGACACAACACAAATTCACATTGTGCTCTTTATGGGAACCACCATTACACCTTCTTATCTCCTATTGTCCCCAATGTCATATGATTATAAGCCCCATCTGATTATGAGCCACATGACCTAGTCAGACTAACCCGCTCGGATAAGTGTCGTCACTTTTCTTAGCATGACCTCCTTCAAGAAGTGCCTCCTTTAGGGACTCTTTGTTCCTTGACCTCCTTTGGGGTGTACCTCATTTGAGAAATCCTCATTCCATGGGATACCCTTGTGATCATTTACATCCTTTGTAACATCTATGAAGGACCATTGTATAGTATCTAGAAAAATTTTAGCACTCTTATGTTAAGCGTTCTAATTGTATATGTGTGGGATATTTCCCAAGGAATCACTTTACACACATCGATGGTATTCCCCCATTAGGTATATTCTATAGTAGCATTTATGTATAATTTTTTCCTTTGCAATCATGGCATTTTACCTTTTTTTTTCCTTTTAATTTACCATAGGTTCCACCCAATCCTGGCAAGTTACCTCACCACTCCAAGCCACATTCATGCATTTTTCATAAAATAATCCACCTTCTTGTTGGCACCCATGCCACTACTTCCCTCTTTAGGATTAAGAGTCCATATATTTCACATCATAGAGCAAGCCCCATACTTTCCTCCCATCATTTTGTCTTCCTCTCTCCTCGGACTCTTGAGTGGTACATATTTTTAATGGTTTATTATGTTAATTCTTCATTGTATACCATTGGCCTCTTATCCCATCGATGCCTCAAAGACCATTTGCATTTTCTATACCTCCATTCATTATTCCGTAAGGGAGACCCACCATTTGTTGCCCCATTTTTCATCATTATTTCCACACATGCAACTTAGAACTATTTGGTCAAATTTTTAGAACCTGGCTCCTTGATTGTAATGCATCCAACTTCTTTTATTCATTTTAAAAGATAAAAAAATACAAACATTAAAAAATCCAAAATTGGGGAAACATCAATACACCATTTTCATATTATTCATCTCTTCTTTTGGAAATTGTACCCTATCATCCTTATTTAGAGCATAAGTACTAAGTCACCCAAGTTTGTTCCTTTACATGAGATATTTTGGCTTGTTGCATCCCCATCCATTTCATCTAGTTGCATCCCCATTCATTTCATCTAGTTGACTTCCTTCTTGTGATCCTTAAGATTTTCATTCACTATATAGTTGATTTGTCATACTGACCATGAGTCTCTTAATGTCTTAAGTTTTTCTTTGCTTGTTTGGTCTCTAGTCCACCTTCTACATTACTCACATGTGTGTATTTAAACTTGACATTTGGTCGTGTTGTGATAGTTTGGTTTATGGTTGCTACCTAGGTCAACCATTATCTATGTTTTGTACAAGGGAAGTCCTTAGTTTCCTACTCATTGCCCAAATTGTCTATCCAAGTCAAAGTGTTAGTTCTTTAGATCTATTACTTGTTATTTAACACCTTGTGTTGGTTTCTAGAGATTTATCACCACTCTTTGTCTCCAACAAACTTTCCCTTATCAACCTTAACTCATTTTATTCTAGGTGTTGGTTTAGAGGCTTATGTACCTTGGTAGCTCCCATTTACATCACGGATGGGAAACTTGGATCAAGCAGGCGGAGTCATCATTTCTCTCTAACTCAATTGCTTCTCATAGGAACAACTACAACTTATTCTCATGTTGTGAAGGTTCATCTGTTAGTTCCAATGTTTTAGCTCTAGTTGAATACCACTAGACATGTATGGATCTTTCCCACATTTTTTGGAGCCTTCAATCGGTAGCCACCCTTTAGGTGGTCCCTCACACATTCTGACTAGTATGCATTGATGGTTATAGTCTTCTAGCTCTAGTCGAAGAACCTCAAACATGTATGGCCCTTTTTAGCATTGTGTGGATCCCTCAACAGGAACCATCCTTCAAGTGACAACTTACATGTTCTAGTCCCATGTCTCAATGAAGATCATTTTTCTATAGTTCTCCACCCCCTTGGGCACCATTGTTCCCTCACATATCCCTCATTTAGAATGTCTCTTTCTCGAGAATTGAAGATAACTTTGTGCATGTGGAAAGATGATGTATACTCTTCAGATCTAGGTTTGGTTGTGACAGAAGCAACATTCATTTTTCAAATATATTTATATCTTCCCTCTCTTTCCATGATATCATATTTTCTTCGTTAGTTTCATGAGCATAGGATTTCTTACCTCATTTATATAGATATTATATGTGTTTTTATCACTGCCTTCTTGTTTGTTTTGTAGGTGGTCTCCACTGTCTCTTCCTAGGTAGTCCCCCCTCCTTGAATCTCTCTCTCTCTTCATGGTCTCTTTATTACAACACCCATTTAATTAAATAGTGATATTGTCTGGAAATATGTGATGATCATAACCTCGCACATCAAGGAGAAATTTTTATCACCCTAATTTCACTTATTTGCGGCATTCAAGTTAGCATATCTCAAAACATCAAAAATCAACAACAACACATACAAAACAGTTAATTGATGATTCCATAGGTCATTTGTGGGTGACATCAAGCAAGGTCCAATCATTAAAGGATCGTTCACAGGAATTGCACCAAATATCCATCAATACTCACATGATTCACATGGAAAAAAACTTTAAAGCTACACAACCCCATAAAAATTAAAAAAATAAAGGCATGTTTCCTATGGTGCATAAATACCCAAGGACAAAGGCTAAATGAAAAAGTGGTGGTGTGTCACATGCATAACTTCCCATCGCCTCTAATCCACCTTATCATCACCTGGTTTCCCCCTCAACTCTAATTGGCATTGATTAATGGTTGGTGACAAATAAAGGAACTCCATCAAGCTATAAATAGATGGACTTGTCCATGCATTAATTGAGAAGGAAGAATCTACCATTTTGTAGATCTATGCTATTGAAATCCATAGAGACATAAATCAAAGACCATTGCTTCCTTATTTCTTCCATTCATGATCACTTTGTGTAGTATACCTAGGGAGGTACCCAATGGGAATGTGGTTATGTATTATTAGTGGAAGTAATTTAATATATGAGAATGTGGCCATTCAATGTAAGGTGGACTAGCTCCACTATATTAATAAAGGCCCATTATGGTAGTTAAATGTAATAAATATGAGAAGTCTCTCTAGAAGGTTACTAGGAGATAGAGAGAGCTATATAAACAAGTGTAAGCAACGTAATGAAACATAGTGAAGAATATTGTAATTGTACAAACAAGGATTGCTTGAGGAGTGGTATCCTTCCTTAAGGATTAATATATGGTGCTACCCTACCTCAAAGGTTTTGTCTGCATCTTGTGTTCATGTTATGGTGAATGGTTTATGGTTTATTCTTGGTCTTATTCAAGTATATTTTTAGATGTGTTATAGGCACTTAACAATTGGTATCAGATCACTTTCCTTGAGTAAAGAAGAGAAGATTTTTTTTCTCTTTTTGCAGAAGTTTTTCTAAGAAAAAAAGGCAGTGCATTTCAGGTTCAGATATGAAAATTTATTTGTACAATTTGGCCAAACAAATTGGATATTTGAATTCCTCTTGGAAAAATACCCAAATTCAAAAAAAAATCGGCCAAAACAGAGTCTGGGAATTGAAGTTATGAGTATTTTAAATTCAACAATTTTCAGGGTTTTTTCGAGAAAAGCCACGATTTTCTGAAGTAAGTTATTTTTAATCCTAGTTTTTGTTCAAGATTTATCCCAAGAAAGATGGTTTTTACTGGAAAATATGATTGTCATAATATTGAAGAATTCATAAAATACTTGAAGTCATTTTCGAAAGAGGATTGGAAACATTGGGTATCGTGTTATTTAAAAGATGATGCAGTCATTTGGTGGTAATCACATAGGTATAGCCAATTGATGGCACTTTCTGATGAAGCACTTGAAAATTTTATTTTAGATAAATGGTCTCATGTTGCTAAAGGGAGAAACAAGAGTTTATTTTCAGGTGGCAAATCCATATTATAGGTTCATGGTTGTATTCACAAAGAAAATGGAAATGTTTATACTAACCATAGTTGCCAACAATTTTTTATCAATGTTCAGTTGGTTAATAGATTGCAAATTATTGCCAAGAATATTCAAAGCACACAGGTTGAGGGTAAAAATGTTCAATTTTTTAAAGATTTGAAGGTTAGTATGGATAAATATGTGTTGCATTCAGATTTTTATGTTATGGATATGGTTTTGGGATATCCTTGGATAGAATCATCGGGTACCATTAATATTAATGTGAAAAAGAAGTTTTTGAAGTTGTGGTACAAGAAAAAGAAAATAACATTGCAGGATGTGTCTCTTAGTAAGAAATATGGGCCCATGGAGGCTAGCAAAGAAGTTATGCCGAGTATGAAGTTGAATAAGAGGCAGAGTCTACAAAAGGAGATGAAGAAAAACTATAGGAATGACATAATCATGAAGTTAAGGAGGTCATTGACTCAAAGGCACACAGTGTTGCATATTTGAAGAAAAAAGAACAGATTCCTATAGTTGTTGTATATCGCCATCTACATCATATAGAGACACAAGAATCATCAAGGCAAGGGCGTGTGTATCAATACATTTATGCACCAGCAGGGCACCGGACAGGAAACCGATCAAGAGGTGCATGGAGGACTATCGACACTGTGGGAGGAGCTTAGGCTACAGAAACAATCCCATGGCAACCCCGACATGATGCAGAGCAAGGTGGAAAGGCAACATATGGATATCATGTTCAACTTCTATTGGGATGGATGGATGGTCGTACTTGGTACCCGTTGGCTACATTGCTTAGCCAGTCATATTATATGGTTTCTTCTCATGTTTCGAGGATGAAACATGTGAAGGGGGATGGAATGCAGTATACCTAGGGAGGTAATATGGGGTACCTAGGGAGGTACCCAATGGGAATGTGGTTATGTATTATTAGTGGAAGTCATTTAATATATGAGAATGTGGTCAATCAATGTAAGGTGTAATAGCTCCACTATATTAATAAAGGCCCACTATGGTAGTTAAATGTAATAAATGTGAGAAGGATCTCTAGAAGGTTCCTATGAGATAGAGAGAGCTATATAAATAAGTGTAAGCAATGTAATGAAACATAGTGAAGAATATTGTGAATGCATCAAGCATTGATTGAGGAGTGTTATCCTTCCTTAAGGATTAATATATGGTGTTACCCTACCTCAAGGGTTTTGTCTACATCTTGTATTCATGTTATAGTGAATGGTTTATGGTTTATTCTTGATATTATTCAAGTATATTTGCAGATCTATTATAGGCACTTAGCAATTTTCTATCTAGATTGAATTCTTACTTTCTATAATGATGACCCATAAATGGTTTTATTGCATGTATATTCACATAGAAGAATTGAGTGGTTAAGGAGGCTAAAAGACCCATGTTAATATTTAAAGCTCATTTACTACAAACTACTCTTCCCAAAAGTTTCACTACAAACTACTCTTCCCAAAAGTTTCACTACAATTTTATGTCCTTCCATTAGGATTTAAAATTAGATTTTTATGTTTCCCCAATTTTCTTGTTAAATTGTTTGTTTTGTTAGTTTATCATTGACTTTCAATTTTAATGTCCTAATTAGTTCTCATAGGGATGAAATTGACACTTACCTTATACTCTCCTTTCACATAGTGTTCAATATTAGCTCTCATAATCAGTTAATAGGTTGTTTTTGGTACCCTTACAATACAAAACTCCCAATCCAACCCACGTGTAATGTGGATTTTGAGGTGCTTTATGCATTCCTAGGTGGAAGTGAGTGCAAGCATATTACACTGCTAAATAATCGATGATGTTGCATTACATAATGCATCACTATTGGGGCATTTGATTAAACTGAATGCACTAGCTAAGTAGACTAGCTTGTGAATATTACGAGTTCATTGCTTCCATAAACTAGCATTTTCTTGGATGTTGTCATTTAGTGATTTGTTTTCATGCTTGGATATTTTAAGTAGTTTATTCTCATGCTTGGTTATCGTAAGTATTTTACTCTCATGATTGGTTTTCCAAAGTAGTTTATTTTTTATGATTTTGATTTTGTGCTTTCTTATATTAATTTTCCAAATTCACATATTAGTATTTTTTTCATGTAATCTAGCACCTTTTCCCTATAAAAGATTTGAGATATCTTTCTATTAGTTATTAGTTATGATATTGAGATATCTTGCTATTAGTTAAAAAAGATTTGAGATATCTTGCTATTAGTTATGATCTTGAGGAAAAATGAATTTAACTGTGGATCATGGATATTAGAAGACACGCGTAGTTAGTGGAAGACCTAAAGCTTTCCAATAACTAGCTCCTTAAATATTCTTGTGCCTTGACTTGATTAACAAGATAGCATGTTGAAGAAATTCATTCGCACACTAAATAATCATTCATGAGAAAGGTGAAGATTAGAATTCCAAGGTTGGAAGTCTAAAGGGCATGGATAATATTAAATAAATGGAAATAAACCCCATTTGGCCTATTAAGTGCCACTTCTTCCATCCCTCCCATGAATTGCTCAACAATGTATATAAAATAGAAGGCAAGGAAAGGAGTTTAAGTTATTTTTAGGGTATACAAACAATCTTCAATGGGGCTATTGGTACCTTGTTGGTAGTGGAGTAAGGTTTTTTATTTTGTGGTGATTTTATTGGGGCTATGGACACTTGTGGATAGTGGAGAAACACTTGAGGAATAATATATTTCGTGCCCATGGAATATTTTTTACTCCAAATCTAAATAAGCCTCGTGATCATGATTGTAACTTGGAAAATTGATTCATGATAAAGTTAATAAATCCATTAATTATTTTCTTTAATAGACGTGTTAAGTTCATCAAGTGGGTTCATGAGAATGATTATTGATTCCCTTGCAAGGAAGACCTTTGGTGAATCTGCTTATGTTTCAATTCTTATAATTCCATGAAAACAAGATGAATTCACCTTCAATTCCAGTTCATGGCTCAATGTGTTATGCCAAATATTATTGGTTTTTTTTAGTGTGTTTCCATTTTGTTGAGGCCCTCAATAGACCCTATTCCCTAGGAGCCAACAACCCTCCAATTTGTTTTAATTCATAGTTGTACCTCACCTTCTTTGTGACATAATCTTTTGATGAAATCAATGCTCAAATGATATCAATTTATTTGATTGGTTTACTTGACTAACTCTATATTATTTGGATTTCTTTTAAATGTTTATAACTCAATGACTATTTTATCTTTACTATGAGTTGAGTTTTTGTTTGACAATATTCCATTCTCCTTTACTTGCCTTATGACATGATGATATAATGTTTTCAAAATCCTCTTACTTGCAAATACCTTATTGAAGTGCCCTTGTTTATATTATAATAGTTTTATTATCGTGTTTCCTTTGCTTGTATATGGATGATCCATGACTGATTCATATCAATGAAAGAACAATGGCATGCATGAAGTACTAAAAATATCATGATTAAAATTCCAATGCACAGTAATCAAAGCATGCATAAGCATGCATTGCAATCAAGGAATTTTTATTGGCTATGTTACATAAAGAATCATTAATTTCACTAATGTTGATTGTTTCATCATTGATGGTTAGTGCATGTAGCATTATACTAGAATGGTTATTATTTATGTGAGGATAACATTTAATGCATATATTCCATTATCACATATACCATTTAATGCATATATTCCATTATCGCATATACCATTGTAACACATTACTTGTTTCTTATAAGATTCATTGAGTTAATGTTTTATGATAATCAATTCACTAATGCATTTTCTAATGTGAAACTTGTTCAGTCATAGTAGATGATAATATAAGTTCACAAGCATGGAAAAAGTAAAAAATAAGGAAATTTGAATGGTGAAAGAGCACAAAGATGGAATGCCTAATTAGTATAATTATGGTTTGCATAATAGAAATCTCTACTTTGTTAAACTGATAGAAGTTTCTAATGATATTTTGATTTGATGCATAACAAAGAGGACACTGAGCATGGAACAAATGAAAAATGAGACTCTAACAATAAAAGATAGATGTGGTACTATGTTGTTTCAACCATTGACTATCCAACTTATTATATGTGATGTTTCTTCTTAGACCTAAACATATATTATGTAAAAAAAAAAAAGCAAAAAAGCAAATAGTCCAAGGAGGGAAATATATTCCCAAAGGTTTAACTAAGAGTTTATCCAAGGATTTATTCAATGGATAAATCCTCTAATAAATATAAACTATTCGAAATGTCAATCACACATCTAGGTAGTTGCATTTTGTCCAAGAAGCACATGATTAATGTATGAATAAATAGATCAACCATGGGAAAGCATGGTCACTTCGTGAAAGTCATTAAATCATTTGTGCAACACAATAAAACATTCGTAAATGAAAAAATATGGAATTGACTAGCAAGGGTTAGCTTGAATCATTGGGATGGAAATTAAATGTTTCGAAAGAAAACCGAGATATTTGAGACTTGTGCAAAACAAATAATAACGATATGTTTCATGAATTGTAGATCAATTAAAATAAGCAATAGAAATGCAAATAAATATATTAATTTATCTACGAAGCCTTTGAAAAAGAAATTAAGTTCCCAAGAGACTAACATGAATTCAATTAATGACAATTACATATCATGCAACAAATTACTTATATTTTCCCATCATGGCATTTCATTTCAAAGAATACTTGAAAGTAAAATTATCTTTCCGAATTCTTCTTTCAGCCTCTATACACTATGATAAAGGATAAAAACATATAAAAAGGAAAAACACGTGGTAAATGGAGTTACACTGATTCCTTGAAGCAACAATGGATGTGATTTAGCTTTGGAGCATCCACTTCACTTCACCAAAAGCTAGAAGACATACTATATGAGCTAAAACACATCATTGGGTGAGTTGTGACTATTGTTTAGGAAAATAAATAAATAAAAATTTAGCATTTGAACCCCTTTCAAACCCTAAATGGAGGAAGAAAAATACATAGGGAGGTAGGATGCACCATGAGAGAGGTTGCAGTTGTTACTTGGAGATATTGGTTGTTGGATATTGGGTTCAGCGCTTCTCGCGAGTTTCACGACATGGGTTAATCCCCTCTCGTGGATCTTAACTCCGACGATCGTGGTAGAGACTAATGCTCGTGGGTTTTGGTCTAACAACAATCGTAGTCAAACAAATGGTATTAGAGTGACAAGTCTCGAGTTCAAAACTCGCCCAACACGTGTTGGGGGGAGATTGTTGGACATTGGGTTCATCGTTTCTCACGAGTTTTACGACACAAGTTAACCCCCTCTCATGGATCCTAACTCTGATGATTGTGGCGGAGACTAATGCCTGCGGTTTTTTGGTCTAATGACAGTAGCCATTGTTAGGCCTCGCCAAGCGCCAAAAAACACGCATAAAGAAAAAACATAATAGATGAAGATTTGTGGATTGAAGGAACTAGAGGAGGAATCCATACATTTTTCCCTTTAAGCACTATTGAAACCTTCCATGAGTTGAAAAATGCACATGGAAAAAATGCAGTGTAAGGGAATCTAGGAAAGAAAACATATGCAGTATAAGGGAAGTTGGGGAAGAAAACATGTAAGGCTTTATTGAGCACAACAAGATGTTAGAAAATGCATGGGGAGGAAAACACATTCTCTAAGATTCTACAACAATGAAATAAGGGAGAGACTCATGCATCTTTCCCCATTTGGGCTTTGCTTATTAAAGGATTTTATGAGAAGAACAAAATGACTATAGATTATTAACATATGCTTAAAACATAATAACAGAGATACAGTAAAACTGGTTTTCTATTCAATAAGGAAATAAGTTGAAACTGTAAAATGCAGT
Organism: Picea engelmannii; assembly: GCA_009831015.1. Taxonomy (NCBI): domain Eukaryota; kingdom Viridiplantae; phylum Streptophyta; class Pinopsida; order Pinales; family Pinaceae; genus Picea; species Picea engelmannii. Next base: position 214,956 of record ML804537.1, on the reverse strand, counting down.
AGAAAACAAGCTTGTTGGAATGGTGGCGACTTATCTCTGAGAAGAGATGTGACAGTTGTGCTCATTCGCAAGAAGATGATTACAATGAGGTTCTGAAGGCCTTTTTACAATAAACTAGATTGTCAAAAACCTAACCCTAGGAGATGAAGCGCCAAAAGTCATGTGGGCCCCGTTTGGGTAAGTTAGTACATCAACTTCCCAGGGTCGTAACTTTTGCATACGATCTTCGTTTTAGGTGTACGATAGCTCGTTGGAAAGATCTATCTGAGGACTACAACTTTTGATGAAATTTTCATGAAGAAAATTTCCAATTGATACATACCCAAAAAAACGTCGTTTAGGGCCTCAAAACGACTTCGGAAGTTCAGGACCCAAAAAATTGCTAAAAATAGTAAATTATCAAAATTGCCAGAAAGTTGTTTTGGGCCAACTGGAAAAGGTGGGTGGCCACTGATATCCACCTGGATCATTGCTAGATCCCACCAACAATGGAAAACTATACCAAAGAGGAAAACACAACATCAAAGAAGTTGGGAGTGTTTCATGGGCAAGATATTAATGTGTTATTCCCCTTTGGGTAGTTACAAACCCCACCAAAGTATTAAAAACACAAAACAACCCAAAATTCTAGAGAGAGAACTAATGTATTTTATCCTCTAATCTTTTTCCAAACCCCAAACAAGTAAAAAAAAAACTAGTAATAAAAACACAATGCATCATTGGAGAGGTTGCACCATCCCATTAAAGGAATACAACATGTATTTTACTCTATGAGATGAAAAACACAACATTCGCCCAAGTAAGCTTCAGAACCAAAATATTTCATAGAGATCTTAACTTAATGATGCTTGAGCTTAGACGTGCTTGTCCATGCTTAACACTATATCTATTATTGTAGTTCGTGACATTCCATAGATTCATTTTTTTGTTATCAATAGGTTTATTGAATACCATATGCAAGAGACTTGATCAAAGTAAATACGAGGCACTTAATGATAGATGGTAAAAATATGAGCATAGAATCAAATTCCTTATGCCCAATCATCTATAGATGGTAAAAATATGAGCATTTAATCATATTCCTTATGCCCAATTATCTATACATTGATTGGTTTTAAGGCATACCAACTGCGAATTCATAATTTCTATGCTTTAATTAAAATTGATAGGATTTTTAACTAAATGATGATTTTTTTTTTAAGAAGGGGAGTTGCAAAGGAAACAAGTCCCTTCCTTCGGTCGGTTGATATTCTGAACAAGAGAATGCATGTAGTTTGAGTAGGAACCTAGTGTTGGGTATGTGTTATATTCTTTGCATGAGTAGTAGTTTCTGCGTTGCATCGGGCACGCAGGGGGGCAACGCTCCGAGAAAAACATTTATGCCTCAGGAAACGTGTCACATATTTAGGTGGTTTTTCGGCACATGGTTTCTTTGCCGATGGTTTTCTATTTCTGGTTAAGGAATTAGGGTTGTTGACTAATCCAGGTCAGTGGGTTAGGGTTTTGGATGCTCCTGGCTCCTATACGTATATTGTATTGTAAACAATGTATCACTATGAATGAATATATAATATGTTGGTTTTCCAAGTTTTGAGTTTCTAGGGGAAAAATCTTTGTGTAATGTTTGTATTTTCCATTGTATCTTTTTTTATTTTTTTACTGAAAATTTGTTTGCAGTAAATATTGTACAAGGTTAAATTCTACATTTGGTATCAGAGCTTTGTTGGCTTCAGGGGGATGCCTTTGTGGTCAAGGGTTTGGCTCGGGACTGTGATAATCCTTGTTATAGTGGGAGATCTGTGGTATTGATTTTTTAGGTGAAAAGAAATGGCGGGCAATTCAAAAATGGAGATTGAGAAGTTTAATGGGAAAAGTTTTGAGCTGTGGAAGCTCAAGATGGAAGATCTGTTGGTGGATAGAGATCATTGGATCGTGGTAGATCCAGGTACTATACCTACAGGAACTTCAACAGATGAATGAAAAAAGTTGGATTGGAAGGCAAAGAGAACAATTCGACTGTGTCTCTTAGATTCAGTATTACTGAATGTGTTACAACCAAGGATTTATGGGATAAGTTGGGGAAGTTCTATCAATCCCAGTCCCTAGTAAATAAACTATTCCTGAGAAAGAAGTTGTATAACCTGAGGATGAGAGATGGCGACTTGGTGGCAGAGCATTTGAACGCCTTCAATACTGTGGTAGTCAATTAGTATCTGTTGCGATTAAAATTTCAGATGAAGATAAATGTATCAGTTTATTGTGTTCTTTACAAGACTCGTGGGATAGTCTGGTTGTGGCCATAGGTAGTAATACAACTTCCTTGAAGTTTGATGAAGTGGTATCATCCTTGTTGTCGGAAGAGATGAGACAAAATAATATGGAAGGACAGAGCATAGACGCATTATTTGAAAGAGGACGTTCCCAAGAAAGAAATAGATATAAGTTCTAAAGTAGGAGATCTAAGTCTAAGGGTAGATCTAAATCTCCCAGAAAGTTTGTAAAGGTATGTTGGAGATGTGGAAAAGAAGGGCACTATAAGAAGCAATGTAGATCCAAAATTGAGAAAAAGAAGGGATCTGAAGAATCTCCTTCTACAGAAGAAAAGAACTCCAAGTAAGAAGGAGGGGATGTGTACTTGGCTTCTTTAAGTACACATGCAGATCATGAGGCATGGTTGGTTGACTCAGGTGCATCCTTTCATATGACTCCCCACAGGGAGTGGTTCTGTGAATATGAAAGGTATGATGGAGGTAATGTTTTCTTAGGTGATGATTCAACAACTAGAATCATAGGACGAGGAAAATTCAAGTTGAGGCTCATAGATGGAAGGATTAGAACACTGCCTAGTGTTCCGCACATCCTAGGTTTGGCCATAAATTTGATTTATGTAAGAAAAATGGATGATGCAGGGGTAAAAAAGATATTTGAAAAAGAAAACTGCAGGATGGTTCAAGGAGCAATGGTGTTGCTAAAGGGAGTTCGGTTTGGAACTCTCTATAAGCTGCAAGGAAGCACTATTAGTGATGGGTGTAATAGTTCCATTGTTCCTAATATTGGATTTGAAGAAGAAATAACTCCTATAGTCTCTAGAGAAAAGGTTATGCAGTGGCATCAAAGACTGGGGCATATCAGAGAGAAGGGTCTTCGACTACTACACGGTAAAGGTATGGTTGAAGATATGTCTAACTTCTCTCTGGATTTTTATTTATGTGAACATTGTGTATATGGGAAGCAGAATCGAGTAAGATTCCCCTCTGGTGCAACGAGGGCAGAAGGAATTTTACAGCTAGTTCACATTGATGTTTTAGGACCCGTGTCGGTCCCATCATTGGGAAAATCTATGTACTATGTCTCATTTATAGATGACTTCTCGAGGAATACTTGGATATATTTCCTCAGGAAGAAATCTGAAGTCTTTGACAAGTTTAAA
>ML804537.1:175815-190759 GCA_009831015.1 Picea engelmannii | reverse complement strand
AAGAAGATTAACCTATCACAAAAAGGAATCATAGATGGAAGTGCATGAGCATGACATGATGGATTGATGTGGTAAAGTCTAGGTGTATCATGTAGTTTTGGGATGGATTAAAAAAGCATGACATAATAGTTGAGAATGGAGTACATAAATATTGACATAAACAAGGAGCACAATGATGATAAAGTATGAAAGCATGCAAAATATAGTTAGAGTAGCATCTGCAAACTAATGCAATGATGAGCATGCAATATGATTATAATAGATAGAATACCACAATAGAGAGAGAAATGCAATCAAAGGTTGAAGCAATGCACAAGATGAAGGTGGAAAGTTGTCATGAGGGAATATGAAGAGCCCCATAGGAAGCTAAAGAGTCCAAAAGGAATATTAAGAGTTAGAAAGTTAGTTGAGGAGGAAACTATTATAAATAATAAGATAATATAATTTAGAGTCAAGTTGAGAAATCATTGTATCGAAATAGTTGCTTTAAGTAGAGAGAAGAATCAGAGCCAAAGTAGGAGTGAGTTGAGATATCCATGTTCATACTTGTAAGCTATGTACAGTAAGCATGCATATCTATGTAGATCATTGTCTCGTTCAGAGGTAAATCGGTTTTGTTTTGTTTTGTAGATAGTTTATTGTCATGTGGATGTTAGTTAGCATGTTTTTTGTTGTGAGCACTAGTTGTAGGTTGTTAACCATTAAGATGTATTATTGGGACATCACATCCCTAGTTGCATTGTTTTGTATTTGTCGATGTGGTATTTTCACCCTTGTCAACATAAGGGATCCACCAAGATAAAACCCTTATTTGGGGTTTGCATACTTTATTAATGAATCCTCCAATTTATAGTGTTGGCACTGGTTTTTTTTAGTTTATTTGATTTTCATATTTGATGTTGGAAAAAAAATCAAGTAAAAAAATCAAATCCTAAACTAAAACAAAGGTAAATTCAAAGTGTTAGAAATGAAATAACTCAAACATGTAACTAATAATTAAGTAATCCTACAAAACAAAACCTAAAGAGTTTGTAGATTCAAAATTTGAAATTAAGACAACAAAATCACTATAAACGACTTAATTCAATCCCAATTTCATTTCTAGATTAACATTTAAAGATGTATGGGCATAAAACAATGAAGACATTCATTGAAACAACTCACAAGTAAACCATAGCAGAAAATGATACATGTAGGAACACAACATCCATTTGTGAAATACATTATACATTTATTAAATCACTAGTAAATGTTCTCAAAGTTCATAAACATTTATTTTTTACCTATGTGAGTCTTCAACTTATTTGACTAATCATTTATATATTCCTTTAATCTAAAAAGTACATTGCTTAACTCAAAAATCATATGAACACAACTTTCTCGTGGAAAGACCTAATTTTGCAAAAACAAATGGAAGGAATTATCAAGACCACTCTCATCTTAGTAAGAAGAACTCCAGAATATTTATTCCCATCTGGTAGGATCTTCAAGATAGCATTTGATGGAATCTTGGTTTATATCCAAAAGATATTGCACATGTTTTTTTCTATCTTCCTAAAAAATCTCCACCTGAGTGATCAAACTCTAGAGTGAATAGGAATCATTTTCAACTTCGATTGCAAGGATCTTGCATAGCACTGCACTCTTAGTGCTTCTATGTAAAATTATTCTATTCCTAACAAATCTTCAAGAGATCCTATATCATTTGTCATAGTTATCTTGGCATGGTGGATACTGGTCTGGATTGATCAATCTCCCTAGGACTGAAGGTGTGAATGTTTGCTAGGATGGACTTAAATTCTTATTGCCATGAGATGATTCAATCTAGGTAGTTCTACTTCTTGGTCATGTCTCCAAATTTTCATGAAAGTTTTTCTTTTAATATCATTCTCTCAATAAGAACTTATTTCACTTTGAAGACTAATTTAAAATAATTTTTCTAGAAATGGTAAGATATCATTGCTAAGATATAGAGCATAAGTGATAAACTCTCATTGCTGAGCTATGGGGCATAAGTAATAAACTCTTTTAAATAGTGTTGAAATGATTTATAATATTTGATTTGATTCTTTAGGTTGGATATTTATTCATCCTTCATTCATATCTCTTCCACTATTTCAATAATGTTTCAATGATCTTGGTCTAGGTTCTATGTGTGGTTTCTACTCCTATTATAAACTAAAATAGTATGCATCATCCTCACATAGGTCATGACTACCTCTTTTGTCTTGAATATGACCTCATTCATATTTGTATTTCATTTTTCTTCATTTATTTTTTCAATATACTTTCCTTTTTGTCACAAGAAATTATTCCCAATGTTGCAGAAGGGTCATTATTGAAGTTTTGGGGAGCTTCCTTAAGGAACTACTTGGACCATGATTCTTCAACCACTATGGGGACGAGTTCTCTAGTTAATCCATTTCTTGTAGTTACACCTTCTCTAGGACTACTAGTCTCTTTAGGATTTGTTCAATCTAACTATTTTGTTTTGTCTTTTCTTTCTTTTTGTGTGCTTAGTTGATCTTTCAATGTGCCTAGATTGCCAAGGTTTTTATTTCTAGCATGGATATGATTCCCTTTATTAATGTCCTGTTCAGCATTAGCATCTTCATTGTCAATTAAATCAATGATTTTTTCTTTCTTAACTGTGCTAGGAACATTTTTTTCCTTTTTGTTGTTGATTGGTTATGTTCCCCTTTACTGTGAGGTAGATGGTTTTCCTTTAGTTGTATAACTCATGCTTTTGGGTACTAATTCTAATGCAAAACTAAATGTTTGCAACTTCATTTAATCCATTGTTCTTTTCCTTTCCAATATCTGTTCATTCTAAAGAGAATTCATTTTTCAATCTTCCTCAAGATATGGTTAGTGACCTTATAACCATCTCAATCTTTGTGATGCAACGTGAGCCTTAAATATCTCTGATGGGTCATGCATGTTGAAGTATTCTTCTCCAAATTGATATATGACAATATCGTTGGCTTGTATTATTGAGTACCTAAAATTTCATAGATTATAGACAATAATAGTGATTGGTACGGCTAGGAATCTTTTCTTTTTCTTCCAATTCAATGTTACATTAGATTTGTGGAGGTTCATATGTAGACTATTTCTTGGAGTATCAAACTATCTAGCATGTGCTTGGATAATCTATAAGGGGATTTTATGGCACTAAAAACCATGATGTAGTTTGAGATTTTATCCATGTACCAACTCTAAATGGCCATTATGAGTTCAAGGCTTCATCAAAGAATATGGAGTGAGGCTTCCTCAAAATTAGCTTATACAACATTCCTAAGAACTTATTTTACTTGTAACTACTCACCCCACCTTCGAGCTCGTAGGAAAGGTGAGATATTCCTCATGGCTAATGTTACAAAATGAGACACACTTACACACTAAACCTAACAGAAGAGAGGAAGAAATATTTAATCAAGAAATTAAATGACATAACAAACACACAATACACAGATATTTTACCCTGGAAACCCAAATCGAGAAAACCAACATTCCTTGAGCGTTATGATCCTTGTTGTCTTATTCATTTAGAATAAAAGGATACATGTCTAACCTTTGTCCACACCTAAGGCACAATTGACATCATACCCTCTTGCTTACGCAAGAACCACCATGTAGCCAATTCGGCTTACATCTACATGACCAACAACCTATATGATTATTGATTGACTCATTGATTATCCTTTTCATCCTTACAAAACACCTTCTTTATAGGATTTACAATAGGAAAAATCCTAAAGAAAATGGCACCCAAAAACAGTTACAAATCCATGCAGATCATTGGCTACAAATCCCGCGAATCTCGGGATTTTGTTACAGTCAACTACCAAGTCGTATTACTCGTCGACTATCGGTCGACCTTCATTTAGTCTTCAGTTGGTTTCCACGTGCCCGCCTATCGACCTCTTGTCAGTTGACCTCTTCAACTTGTTGTCAATGTATTTACCATGTTGAACCACCTCGACCTTTGACTTGTTGTTGATCCACATCGACTTCATCTTTACTTGGTAGAACCACCTCGACGTTCGACTTCGAATGTTAGTCAAAACACTTCGAATTTCACTGCAAAGAATATAAAAACACAATGGCTAATGCCTCAATCAAAAATTGACTCATGAAGTGTGAACATGCCACAAGAAAAATTTGAACCTAGGTGGGAAGGATAAAAATTCTTCCTCTCAACTACCTGAACTATACCCAACTGACAAAATTTTACGGACGTGGGGGTGAGATTTTATCCACTTATGTGTGCATGGGGTCATGATAGCATTTTATATAACCACTATGGGTGAAACCACATGTTTGATCACTACCTCAAGGTGACCCCATGGATCTAGGAACAACCCTCATGGAAATATAACCTTGCTCATTGGTAAAACAAACTCCTTAGTCCTCACCAGTGGATCTAAGCCCTTTGGGCATCACTATCAGGAATTTATCACACAATGAATTATATTTGAATTTATATCTCTTTACATAGAGTTGTTCATAGTAGAGAGAATGGGAGGGCAATGAGGATTCCAGCTCCAGGTCATTCCAGGGAAAACATTGTTGATGAATACAACACCCATCAAATAGAAGCCACGTAAAACTTGGGTTTATGACCTATAGAGATGATTTATCTTGCTTTATATAATTATTTAGACTACTTGATAGAATTTTGACCTAACTGAGGCTTGTTCCATTGCACAACACTTCATTCTTTAATGGTAGCCAAGTTTCTTTCAAATGAATTGTGTCCTTCTCTTCGTACAACTTAAAAAATAAGATCATGAAATCTACCATGTGGGTTTCAAAGTTCTCATAGTATAGTTCCCCAAAGGATACCTTCAAAAGGTTTTGGCATAGTGCCACCATCCCTCTAATATTTTTCTAGCATCATGTTCTTTGATGAAGATGTCAACCCACTCAGGGGTCAAGTAACACCCACGATTATGTAATTTGTATATAGTAGTAAAAGAAGTGGGTGTGTATGAGCCAATGCATCTTCCATTGTATGAATGGATTCATTTTCCTTACACATTCTCTCTAAGCATTGGCCATTGGACTACATTTGAACATGGGAGAATTTTTACTTGGGATACTACACTATGAAGATGGGATATTCAAACCATATATGTTCATTTGCATCTCATTGAGTACATTCTCTTCCAAAGGACATTCACCATAAATAATTGAACATGGTGGTGCATTTATATATGTTTTGAATAATCAGCCATATGACTTGTCATAGGTCAAGCATGTGACGAAATATGTATTTATGAAAGTAATGGTTTTTGGGCTCCATTTTTGTCATAATTCCCCACCCTATAAAGTCAATATTTTGCTAATAATTCATGCCCATCTATGCCATAAACCTTCATTAAATGCCATTATTCACCATTATATATCCAGTGTGGTTAATACATCATTTTTCTATGTTTTTAGTGATTAAAGATGATTATATCATTATTTTGTTGACGATGGTTCATGTTAAGAATTATTGTAGATCAAGTCTCCTCTCAGAGTGATCTTTAACATTCAAAGTGTTATTAAATTTGCAGTGATCCTCATCAAGCTCCATTTCATGTATATAAGCTCGGGCAAAGACCACAGTTGTTAGTACGAAATAAAAATGATTTCATTTCTTGTACCATCATGTTCAACATTCCTGTACCTGTAGTTCCCATACCCGATATTGTAGCTTAGCTTATTGGTGTGTCTCCAGGAAAAAACTAAGCACATGGGTTTTCTCTGCAACGACGTTGACATGCTCTCACATGCTTCAGAATGTGCCAATGTCACACGTCTGGACCTGTAGCTCAAAAACAACAATTCAGCTCAATTTGGCAACAGTTTTCAAACAACAAATTTCTACCTTGATTTTCGTGGAAATAAAAACGAATTTGAAGAATATGGAACATAGGTTTTGTTCCCAGCATAGAAAATTGAGTACTTCATAAGCCGTTTTCCAAAATCAAGAATGGCTTGAGATTATGCTCAATTCTTTAACGCCAATCTTCCCAAAATGCATAAATCCTCCCAGATTCATAATTAATGCCCAAATTTTAGGAAAACGAAAAATCAGTTGTCTATTCAGCAAGAGGAAAAAAATCTCAACCATTTTGAATGGTAGAAATAATTTTTTATGATGTAGTGGTATTACGGGTAGAAAATGACCCAATTGGTATTGGGTGTTATCATTTTCTATTTTGTTTCTATTTCACAGTTAAAAAAATCTGAGATTTTGGGGGAAATTGGTTTTGATCCACCCCAATGTGCCTTTGGTACAAATACTTAGACAAAGAATAGATCAAGGGGAATACTCCTTATGTAATATGTTTGGGAAATGGTAGTTGACGAAGGGATTCGTTGAGGAAACAAGCTTGTGTGTTTCCCTCTTGTAAACAGAGTTGATCTTCCATTAATGAAAGTTGTTTCCTCCTAAGTTATGGTGCATCACTTTATCCTAATCTAATCATTCTTGGAAGCGTTAGTCAGGTTGGGAAGGCCCCCCTCAATCCTGGGTAACATTTTGCCTCTTCACCTTGTTAGTTAGATTGCAAGTGTGATTAATTTCTATCCAATTCATATTCAGTTTGCAATGCTTTACTCTTTGTTTGAAGTGTGTTATTCGATTTTAGTTTTGCATCATTTCAGTTTGTTGGCTTCATTATGAATTCAAGAGATCACTTCTTAGGATAGAACACCCACAATTTATGTTCCTTCCTCTGCCTGGTGCCTTGCCTTCTCACGCACCTTACATTTCTTTACCCTTTCCTCTGTTCAGTTCTCCCTCTGATCTATTACGCATTCTTCCCTCTGATTTTTCCTCCATTTTTTATTACGCCCAACTCTTCATATTCTACAATTACATTCAACTGATGCCCAACCACTTCACTATAATTTTTTATTTTCCCACAAATGTTTTGTCTCAACCTCCAATTCGCCTTCGCTCACATCGCCATTCAGCTCACCAATTCATCTCTAATCTTGCAATATCTCCTTGTTTTCCACTCTACTGCCAATTCAAAGCATTTAACATTGCACATTGTCTGGAGTTACTTATATTTCCGTTACTTGTCATTACACATGGATATATATATATATATATATATTAGGTTCATGAAAATATATTGTGTTATATTCGTGCTGTGTAATTTTCATGTAATGTTATATCTTGTACATAAACCATTATGTATTTAAATTGTTCATTGAGTCATTGTGTACGTGTTGTGTTGCATATTGTTTTGTTCCATATCATTTTGACTTGTTGTATCATTTTTAATGTTGTTGTGTGATGCAAAGAGAGGCAACCTCACCCTATCACGCTCTCCCGCTCTTAGGATCGCTTTCAAAATCCCTCTCTTCTGTAAGCTCAATTAGCTCTTTGGATTCCCTCAGGAATCTCTCCTGTAACTACCTGATCCACAGGTCCTATCTTTCCTCATGGCCTTCAGCACTTGCCGTGAGAAATTTCCACACGGGATTCTCTTATCGGGCTTCGGGGTTTCGGTATTTCTATTGTGACAAATCCATGTCCTCGTGAATCCCCGATATCCGATGGCTCCTCTCCACGTGCTAGCCCCCCTGGTTCTAGCTCCTGACGCCTATGACCATGCGCCCACGACCGTGATCTTTCCTCCTTCGAGTCCTACTCCTATCGGAGTTTCGACACTTGCGATGTCAATGCACGCACGTCTTCCAGATTCGCAATCTTCCGATTCTGATATGCTCCTAGCGCATTTGTCTTTAGGCTAAGCCCTGGTCCATGTGACCATTTATCCCATGACCGCAGCTTTACCCCGTCGGGGTTTCGGGGTTTCGGGGTTTGTGATGCCTTAATGCATACACCCACGGGATTCCCGATCGTCCAAATCCCAACGTTCCGTTTAGTTGACAGCTGTCCTCCACTACGACACTGTCCTCCTCCTCTACTGCTCTGACAGTTGTTCCCCACTGATCAGGGTTTCACGTATCGCGAATCCAAGTGCGCGAACAACTTGTCACCGGAAACTCCGATTTCCCGATGAACAAAATGTCGACGGTGCCCGATCCTTTGCCACCTGTCCTTCGAATGGACGGCTCCGATTATGCCGGGGTTTCCAGTGTGGATTTACCCGATCTTTTGTCCACGGGATTGTCGATTTCCTGATGCGCCTAAACGCCGATGGCACTGGATCTCCGCCACGTGTCTTCCGCTCAATTGGACGGTCCAGATCCGTCGGGATTTCACGACTACCGCTGTCCCAACTCACACGACCTCGAGAACTCTGATTTCCCGATGGCCGATATCCCGATGGCTCCTCCTGCTACTCACGAAGGCTTAACCTCCATACAGTTCCCTGCAGATTCGACGACTGTCGGGGTTTCTTCTCAGATCCAACGACTCAGATCTGTCTTCCTTCTCTGCGCTCCTCCTCCTGAGGTTAAAATCTGTGCGCCTTCTCCCGATCCAATGGTTGTTGGGTATTCGAGTGAGATCCAATGACTGTCGATCTCCTCCTGCTGTTGGCTCCTCCTTGAGCTCCTCCTAAACGCGTAAAACCAACGGTCTAGAATTTGTCGGTCTATCTGACGGCTGCTGATGCTCCTTCCCAAGCTCCTTCGCACCTTCTTTCCAGACTTGGAAGAATTTAAATATTCCAAAGGCCTCAACCCTTACTGCTCCTCTTTGTGAACTCCTCGAAATCGAGCCTCACCGCGCGTATGAAATGCTTACTCCTCCTGAGCTTTTCTTCTCTTCTCCAATCCTCAAAGGATCCCTCAACTTCTGCGCCACGACAGAGTCTCTCGCACTAAAGTGCTATCTCTTCTGAGCTTTCATGACCACTCAGACCCCTTGGGGGATTTTATCCTTCTTCCTCCCTCAGATGGAGAATAAAACGGGTGCCTTCCTGGCTATCCTTCGACTCAAGCGACCTCTGGTTGAGTTTTCGGGTATTCAGTAACCCAGTGGAGGCCCTTCAGTGGACTCTCCCTTCACATCTAGAACTCAAAGAGTTCTCTATTTTTCCGTGCCTGTCTGCACACCTTCTCGATGCCCTCCTGGCGGAGTATCTTCCTTCCCGAACCTCTAACAGTTCTTTCCTATGTGCACCTATGCACCTGCTCGATGCCCACCTGGCAGAGCCTTCCAGAATCCTCAATGATTCTGTTTCCTTTGAACTCACATCAGAGTTCCTTCCTCTGTGCACCACTGTACACACGCTCAATACCCACCTAGCAGAGCTCTACAAAATCCTCCACGATTTTGTCCGCAACTGTGTCTCAGCCACACAGCCTTTCCTCTTGAGGTGTTCAGCAAACTCAAAGGTCTTTCCCTGAGTTGTTGATTCCAGTCCTGTGCCTCAGCACGTCTCTGTCTGACTCCTCAGAGTTCAGAAGTGCATCCTCTGTGCACGGCTATCAGAACCTCAACGTTCTATCACACCCTCCTTGTGTGAAGCCTCAAAGACCTTCAACCTGAAATCAAGCGAACTCCCGCAGAATGCATCAACAAACATACATTCACAACATATATGTGGAACACACACAGACATCCATTCAACACAGAACATATGCAGGAAAACTATTGTTTTTATTAAAAATGGCAAATTGCCTGTATCTTTACAATGGTGTTCCTGAGCTCTCTCTCGGCTCTACAACTCAACAACCTGACTTTTTTTTCCAAAATGAGATCTGAAAATCTCTTTTACCTGAGGGGCCCTTAGCGCTTCCCTCCAGATCTACCTACTCTAATAAATTACATTCAATGGGCTGTCTAGTCTAGGATCAGATCTAGATCTCAACCATTCTTGGCATTAAAGCCGATCTACCTAACGCCTTCTCAAAGGCATGGCTTCCATGGCTCACCAGCCTAAGACATTTAATTACATTCAATTCAAAATTTAAAATGAGGTTGCGCCTCCCTTTAAGCACATGAATGCATGCACGCTGATGTGGCTGGCTGGCTGCATGGAGAGATGCTCCTGCATCATACTCCACAGCTGCAAAAATCATGAGCTCCTGCTCATGAGCTTCCCCTGTAGTTGTTTGGAAATCCTCCTGGATCCCAAATAAATCGTTGGAGCTTTCCATCTGCTTCATTCTGTTGTTGTTGTTGTTGCTTCCACAGCATTGCTGCTGCTGCCTTTCCTGTGCCCAACTTCTCTTCGCTGGTAGTCTGCGTTGATCTCAACATCAGCTCCCTGATTTCCTTGATCACTTCGTCCAGCTGCTCCAGTGGCTGGTTTTGCTCATGCAGTCTCCTCTGCTCCAAAAAATTTTGGCCATCGGGAAGATCACTATGATCCCCATACCTCCTTCATCTGTTTCCAACTTCACCTGTTGGATGTGCATGCCCTGGACTTTTACCCTCTCTTTTAGGGCTTCTAATTGATCCCACGGATCAGTAAAACATATGTTGCTCATGTCTTCTTCATCTGCTGCTGCAAGCTCTCGTGCTGCAGTGTTTTCTCGGCTGAAAATATCGAGCCACTCTTCGGAATGCTTGTTTTCCTCTTCTGCTCCTGCTGCAACCTCCCATGTTGCAGCCCCTTCAGCCTCAATGCTGAATGCTTTGAGCCATTCCTCAGAATGCTCACTCTCTTCCTCCACTTCTGCTTCTTCTTCTGCTGTCAGCTCCAATGCTACAACGCTCTCAACTTCCTGGCTGAATGTATTGAGACATTCCACCAAATGCTCATTTTCTTCTTTGTCTGCTTTTGCCTCTGCTTTTGTTGTCAGCTTTTGTGCTACATATTCTTCCTTTTCAACTCCCTGGCTGAAATCATTGAGTCGCTCCTCAGAACACTCCTCCTCTTCTCTTTCATCTGCTTGGGCAGTCTCAAATGCCTACTCCATTCCCCTTTTGACAGTCATCTCCAGCTGTGACTGTTCTTTTGTTGTTGCACCATCTACAACATAATTTTCTGCCTCCTCCTCGGCAAATGGTAGGAATACTTGTATTCCCCCAATCATCAGAATATCATTCTGGTGTTCCTTCTCTGTCAGCTGCATCTGCTGATCCAAATTCATCTGCCCATCCCTGCCCACCTGGCAATATGGGACGCTTCCGTTGCTTCCCTGGTAGACCATGAGATCAACCGATCCCATCTTCATCAGCAACCCCTGCTGAATTGAACTTTCCATGAGACCTTCAAATGGTCTCAGATGTTCATCTCTGCCCTCCTGGCAGTCTTCGATGCTTCCGCTGCCCTCCTGGTAGTCTTCGAGATCCCGCAGTGATCTCCTTTCATTGCCCAGCTGGCAATGCGAAATTCCTTCATTGTCCTCCTGACAGTCCGTGAGATCCTCAGCCGATCTCATCTCTGTTCCCTTGCCCATCTGGAAATTTGAAAACCTTCCACTGCCCTCCTGACAGTCTATGAGATCTTCAGACGATCCCAATTCATCTTCTTCATCATCCCAATCATCGAGACTCTTTCCAATCTCTGGCCAACAGTGATCAATCATCTCCTCCTTTGTGGCCTTGAGGTTTTCAACATACCTCAACCATTTTCTCAACAGTCTGCACTGTTTCATGATCATCAGCTGCTTGACTGGCCATTTTTCCTTTGGCTTCTCCATTGGCAATTCGTGCATCTGTCTCCTCCTTCTATCCTGCCGCATCCGCAGCTCGAACTCCTCTATGTATGCCTTTAATTCATAGAGATCTCTATCCATTTCGACTTCCTCTGCAAGCTTTTCTGCCTTGATTTTCTTTCTATGGCCTTTAGTAGCCGTTTTGTTGTATCTATCTGCCTCCCTGACAAATCTGTTGCTGTCACTCTGCATCCCTGAGTGTTCCAGCTTCATCCTCTCACAGTCTTGTTGACTGTCTCCTTGATTGCTGCCTACCTGCAAACAATCATTACAGAGTCCTTCTAGTGCTTTGTCTTCTTCCTGCTCCTCCTCTTGCTTCACTTGAAATGTACAGATGAAGTTCCTGCTCTGATACCACTTGATGCGTATCAGAGTGCTCCTTCTCTTCTTCACTCCTCTTGCCTGAAATATACAAACAAGATTCTAGCTTTGATACCACTTGATGCAAAGAGAGGCGACCTCACCCTGTCACGCTCTCCCGCTCTCAGGATCGCTTTCAAATTCCCTCTCTTCTGTAAGCTCAATTAGCTCTTTGGATTCCCTCGGGAATCTCTCCTGTAAGTACCCGATCCACAGGTCCTATCTTTCCTCACGGCCTTCAGCACTTTCCGTGAGCAATTTCCACACGGGATTCTCTTATAGGGCTTCGGGGATTCGGTATTTCTATTGTGACAAATCCCTGTCCTCGTGAATCCCTGATCTCCGATGGCTCCTCTCCACGTGCTAGCCCCCCTGGTTCTAGCTCCTGACGCCTATGACCATGCGCCCACGACCGTGATCTTTCCTCCCTCGAGGCCTAATCCTATCGGAGTTTCGACACTTGTAATGTCAAGGCGCACACGTCTTCCAGATTCGCGATCTTCCAATCCTGATATGCTCCTAGCGCATTTGTCTTTAGGCTAAGCCCTGGTCCATGTGACCATTTTCCCCGTGACCGCAACTTTACCCCGTCGGGTTTCGGGGTTTGTGATGCCTTAATGCATACACCCACGGGATTCCCGATCGTCCAAATCCCGACGTTCCGTTTAGTTGACAATTGTCCTCCACTACGGCGTTGTCCTCCTCCTCTATTGCTCTGAAAGCTGTTCCCCACTGATTGGGGTTTCGCGTATCGCGAATCCAAGTGCGCAAACAACTTGTCACCGGAAACTCTGATTTCCCGATGAACAAAATGTCGACGGTGCCCGATCCTTTGCCACCTGTCCTTCGAACGGACGACTCCGATTATGTCGGGGTTTCCAGTGTGGATTTACCCGATCTTTTGTCCACGGGATTGTCGATTTCCCGATGCACCTAAATGCCGATGGCGCTGGATCTCCGCCACGTGTCTTCCGCTCAATTGGATGGTCCAGATCCCGTCGGGATTTCACGACTATCGTTGTCCCAACTCACACGACCTCAAAAAAATCCGATTTCCTGATGGATGATATCCCAATGGCTCCTCCTGCTACTCACGAAGGCTTAACCTTCATGTAGTTCCCTGCATATCCGACGACTGTCGGGGTTTCTTCTCAGATCCAACGGCTCAGATCTGTCTTCCTTCTCTGCGCTCCTCCTCCCGAGGTTAAACTCCGTGCGCCTTCTCCCGATCCAATGGCTGTCGGGTATTCGAGTGAGATTCGACGGCTGTCGGTCTCCTCCTGCTGTTGGAAAAAAAATGGTGCCATCAACATTTTGTTCATTGGGAAATCAGAGTTTCCGGTGACAAGTTGTTCGCACACTTGGATTTGCGATACGCGAAACCCCGATCAGTGGGGAACAACTGTCAGAGCAGTAGATGAGGAGGACAGTGCCGTAGTGGAGGACAGCTGTCAACGAAATGAAACGTCGGGATTTGGACGATTGGGAATCCCGTGGGTGTATGCATTAAGGCATCACAAACCCCGAAACCCCGATGGGGTAAAGTTGCGGTCACGGGGCAAATGGTCACATGGACCAGGGATTAGCCTAAAGACAAATGCGCTAGGAGTATATCGGGATCAGAAGATCGTGAATCTGGAAGACGTGCGTGTGTTGACATCGCAAGTGTCGAAACTCCGATAGGAGTAGGCCTCGAAGGAGGAAAGATCAGGGTCATGGGCGCATGGTCATAGGCATCAGGAGCTAGAACCAGGGGAGCTAGCACGTGGAGAGGAGCCATCGGAGATCAGGGATTCACGAGGACAAGGATTTGTCACAATAGAAATACCGAATCCTCGAAGCCCGATAAGAGAATCCCGTGTGGAAATTGCTCACGGCAAGTGCTGAAGGCCGTGAGGAAAGATAGGACCTGTGGATCGGGTACTTACAGGAGAGATTCCCGAGGGAATCCAAAGAGCCAATTGAGCTTACAGAAGAGAGGGAATTTGAAAGTGATCCTGAGAGCGGGAGAGCGTGACAGGGTGAGGTCGCCTCTCTTTGCATCATTGTGTTATCTTAATGTGTTGTTTTAATTATTATATTGTATATATATGGTTACATATTGTGTAGTTGTTATATATTGTCTTTGTTTATTTATTTTTTATATGACGTGTTGTTATCGTTGTTAGATAACCAAGATTGTAGAGAAATACAATAAAACAAATGCGGAAATAAAACATAGAAGATACACAATAGAATAGAGACACAAATATGCGTGGTTTACCCAGTGTGGGCTATGTCCACTAGAGAAATTTCCAGGTCCTTCATTTTTGTTATCGAGCAAAATGAAGGGATACAACCTACAAAACGCCCGATGTAACTTCCTCTTCTTTCTCTCACAGTCTCCTCCCTCAGAATACAATATTCACTATCACTCACAGCCAAAATATAATTCCCTCATAAAAGAGGGTTTCCTTCTAGGGAAAAAATCCCTAACATAACTTCTATCATCGGATCTGCGACCTTATAATGAACGGTCTAGATTGACTACGAAATTACAATATTTTACAAGGCAATTTTTCCCAAAATTTCGCTCCGGGGGCACTTCCCCCGAATCCCCCACCAAAGTGGGGCTCCATTAATTGTCGTCACCCCCTCCCCCGCCCCCCGTCACCCCCTCCCCCTCCCCCCCTTGATGACAGTAGTGGGGGGGAATCCCCCCCCTCGTCAAGAAATGGAATCCAAGCACGGTTGAAACAAACCTCTAAATCAGGAAGATAATCAGGCTCCACAACCAACAAACACATGCATTGTTGTTTTATATATGTTGTTATATTAGTTTATTATTTTATTGTTGTTAATTGTATATTGTGTTATCTCGTGTGCATTGTTATTGTTATGTTAGATATTAGTTTATTGTTTTGTTAAATATGTATTGTCATGTTGTTATATCACTATTATAAGTTGTTCTTTGTGTAGTGCCATTGCTATATATATATATATATATATATATATATAT
>ML804537.1:161255-175506 GCA_009831015.1 Picea engelmannii | reverse complement strand
ATATATATATATATATATATATATATATATTGTTATTGTTATTGTTATTATATGCTACTCTTTGTTAAGCACCACAAGTATATGTGTAGCGTTAAATGGATTCTCCTCGCAAAATAATTTTGTTCATGTATATAGAACAAAACTAATATCGTACCAACACATACATTGCTCTTTGGGTGTATCTCTTATTGAGGATAAATCTCTGAAGTACGCTTCTTTTGAAGTCTTTACATCACATCACTTTAGTTTGTTTTCCTCCAACATATGTGTGGATCCACTACAAGAATATCATTGAAGGTTAAAGACACTAATAAGCTACTTCCGCAAAATTGCATGAACATCTTTGTGTGAAAGATTGCAACCCAAAACCTTTATAGCGTTAGTTGTTCCACAACCCAATGACGATTTTCTTAGTGTTAGTCTTCAATAGTTTGCTTGTTTTCATTTCCTACAACTTGCTTCGCTTTAATTTGCTTGGTTTGTTTGGATTGTCGTCAACATAGGATAGATTAGAGCTTTGGTCCCGCATTTCCTGTGCTTGCACCTCTAAGTTTACGAACCCCGGGTTGACATTAAATGTAATGAAAATTATCACATATAATTCACCCAACAATGATATTTTCTTGCATTGATAGAGGGGTTGAAGTGGAGAATGCTCTATAACCTCTTTCCATTTTTAGAAGCGATCAAAGACTTGTAATAATTCATCATCATATAATCACAATTGTGCTAATGCTAGTTAATATCAAAAACATTTTGGACACACATTATCTTTGAAATACCAAGGAACATGTAACAATTAAACTTATTCAAAATAAAAGTAGAATCTGCGGATTAAATGGTGAACCAATTCTCTATTCTATTCTAACATGACTTCTCTAGATTCAAAAATTCAAAATTTAACTAATAAAAATTTAAATTTAAATTTTTGGAAATGCATAAGTTATCATAAATGACAATGGCTCCCTAGAATTAATTTGAACACTCTAAGAAACCACAAAGGAAATTAGTCTACTTCGACTCTTACCAAGTTGGTATGAATTAAGTCTTAGATGGGTAATACAAGTTTGGGAATTGGGAGAGAATTACACTGGTTATCATTAATCGAGACCCAAAGAAACGAAGTTGAGTTGAGAACATCCTCTACTCAATATATTTGAAAAAAAATACAAGGATACTAAATTCAAATTTGTATGACTTGTGTGAAAATCGATCATCCAAATCTTTATAAGTGGGTCCCACTTGATAATCTAGATCTTTATAAGTGGGTCCCATTTGATCATCTAAATCTTAATCATTGATTTGAAAAACAAGCATGGGAACCTGAAAAACAAGCATGGGAGACTCCAGCATTGAGACTAGTAAGTCCACAAGCAACTTAAAGTTGTGATTGGTGGGTCCCATAGGGGAAGAGTGCTTTTAGAAACTCGAAGCCACATCTTTCCTTAGTCCCTGAATTCCATTGATAAGGTTTCATGGATTCGAGATCATCATCGGATATCGAGGAAGTATGGCCCCTTTCTCTTTTGAAATAAAGTTTTCGAATATCCATCGTAGTACATGGAACATTGGACATTAGAGCTTTGAAATGGATTAGGTATTAATAGAAACAAGTTCTCATATGGTAAAAGTAGAATGCAAAGTTCTCTTAATGATCTCTCACCTAATTATTCCTAATCTCCAAATAAGAATGTACATAGTCCAAGATATTTATCTATTCTCTGGTCGAATCCAAATCTATGAGATGGTGGGTCCCACCTTGGTCCTAGGGCCTTGGTATGGTATTTTACGTACAATGCTTAATCATTATACAACACCTCGATGCCCTGGTTTTCATTTATGTTGATTAGGTTAGAGTATCTCTCACACAAAGGTTTGATATGTCGCTTTCACACAAACGAACACTACTTCAGAGTAACACTTAACCCGAGGGGTAATTTTTTTTTATGCAAAATCTTAAATTGTAATCCAAAGTGGGTCCCATTCAAGGGTTAAATGTTAAGGGCAACCCTACCCATCAAGTAAACTTTTCAAAGATTTTTTTTTTAACGGTTCTTCATATGGTGAATATTCATTTGTTTTTCTCAAAAATATATATTGTCAATTGTTATTGACAATATAAGAGCACCGGAACTTAGAATCCCTAGTTTGATATTTCACGATATCCAATCAAATGAATAATTATTTGTTTGAAGGTTGTTCACTAGATTAATCAATTGTGAAGGCTACATTTATTTGGGAATTTTGTGTATCACTTGGAATTTTATGATTTGGTGTTTATTTTTGGTAGTGAATCTACAATAGACTAGAGTTTGAGCTCATAATTCATCCATTAATGGCTTTGTGGACTCGTAACAAATAGTTTTGGTTTTTGAAATTATTTTCTTATGATATATTTTGTGCAATTAAAACTTTGTTTATGTAATTAGTGTAGTGTTGTAGATTGCATTAATAGATTTATTGGTTTTATTTGTAGAGAATTCAATTTTGATTTGACAAGTATCTGTGTTAATGAATTGTGTGGATTATAAGTCTCTCAAATATGGATCAAATTCTAACCAAACATATTACTAACAAAGCT
This sequence comes from Picea engelmannii, assembly GCA_009831015.1. Taxonomy (NCBI): domain Eukaryota; kingdom Viridiplantae; phylum Streptophyta; class Pinopsida; order Pinales; family Pinaceae; genus Picea; species Picea engelmannii. The sequence goes on along the minus strand of ML804537.1, from coordinate 172,925 downwards.
TGATTTTTCTATAAGTTATGTATTGATGTATAACTATAATATTAAGTACAGATTTTCTATAAAAATTTCATGTGTTATATTTCATACACACTATTACAGAGTTAAAACACATAAAATTATTATGAAATTTCACTTAATGTAACATTATCAAACTTCAAAAGTTTATACATAATTTTTTATGTGTCCTACATCATATGGAATACAATACCATTACAAATGTAAACAAAAAGGCAAAATTCTTAAATATTTAAGATTATTCTTTGATTAGCATATTTCCAAATCTCATATACCCTATCCCATTCTACCATTGATGAATCAAGACCTGTTAATAACACTCACATCAATGCATTTAATGTAACAAATCTTCGGTTTTGTTCTTCGTACATCCTTGCTTGTGAAAGTTTATGAATGCTTGAATTGGCATGAACAACTAGTGAATCATGTTGTATGGTAGAGAAACCAATGCCAATTCCCCATCATTCAACCACCTTATGTGTTTCAAAGTATATGCATTTCATAACTATTTTTCATTCACATTTTGTCTTCTCAACCACTTATATTTAATTTTCCATTCCTCACGAAACTCTCATTTTACTTTTAGTTTTCTTTTATTTTAAGTGCTAGATCCCCTTGAAATTCTTCAACACATTCTTCATTATACTCCAATATTTCTAAGTTTTCATTCATTTCAAAATTATGTTCCTCTTTACTTAGTGATGAAACTTGTGATATAGCTGACCATCCAAAGAACTTTTTTATATAAGTTTTTTTTTTTTTTTTTGCTTTGAGAATTTTTTTATGTAATACAAAAGGTTTGAAGTAATTAAATATTGGATAAAGTCTTTTTTTATTTCATATTCTATCTTCATTTTGGGCCAAAATACCATAAAATTGACAAAGTTGTATGTAAGAAACTTAATAGAAATAAAACCCATAATCAAAATCTTAATAGGGTCACGGTCAACTATCACTTCAATAGGAGTGATAGAGAATATGTACACTTTCATAAGGAAGGTAGAAGGTCAGTCTTATGGTACTTAAAGGAATTATATAGATAGATTGAATAGTTTAAAAAACCTTTATTACAATTGGATTATCCCTAAATAACCTTTAATACACTTGAATTATGTAATTTGATATATATAATTTAATAAATATATTTGATATGGACATTTTTTCAAATAAAAACAATTTTAACTAAATGTTCATGACTAAAATATCTTCCACCTTCTCTTTCATTATTTTGGGCATACATAAAAGCCAAAAACTCAATTGCATTACAAGGGGCATAGGACAAATGCTTCCAGATTATTTCTTGTTCTGGGAATCTTTGAGTATCAAATATCAACCACGAGACTTGGAAAATTAACCAAAACTTTCCATCGTGCATGAAATTCAAACACCCATTAATTGACTTTAGAGTGTCATCTACTCGTTATCAAGTTGCAACAAATAAAGTAATTTCAAATAAAATTCACATCAATAAAACTAGATCCATGTGATTGTTATACATGCCATATTTCACTTCCATCCAACCCTGCCATCCTTATATTATTGGCACTAACAATTTCTATCACATGATCCAAGAGATTAAATGTCTAAAATGACAAACACCTCTAAAATAGTCACAATAGAATCCATTGCAATGCAGGTCATGAAAAACAATGGCATACCAGTAAGGTAGAATATGAAATAGCTTCATATAGACCTTATATCACTGCATAAGATAATGGTGACAAAATGAAACTCAAGCATGATGGTAAAGATTTTACTTACCTCGATGAGATCGAGGTCTAGACACTCAATATTCTTTGTATGATTACTTGACCCAACATTTTATTGTACCCATTAGCCACATCACAACCACAATAAACAGACTAAATACAACATATTGTAATGCACAATCAACATGAATGTAAGAACAATGGTTTGAATGAATAACACAATGGTTGGATAAATTAGTTTGAGGTCAAGGGAGTACTTGTGAGGGAGTGGAGTACATAAATATCGACCTTGGAGCCACTACTAAACAATTTTAAAATTGCAAGTATATGACGGTTATATAAGGTAAAAAAAAGTTAATAGCCATCAAATTTAACCCATGGTCCTATCACCTTTTTAGGTGATGAAGGTACAAAGAGCCTAGTGTTCACTACATAAGTTTTAACTAGAATTTCTTTGAATCCTTAATTCCAAAGTATTTGAAGGTATTCTCTATAAACCGGGGTCCTCCCTTTCCTTTGAACCTAGACATCTTCTAATGATAAAAAAACTTACCAAACATGAAATCACATACTAACAAAAACCCTCTTGAGGCTTGATAAAAAAATCCAATGGATATTCAAGGAACAAAGTCCAATAATACCATTGAGCTCAAAATGTGACTAAACCTCTCCAGACTTGAAGTTTTATCCTTAAGTTACTCAAAATTGATATCTTTCATCATTTTGAATCCTTAGTAAAGGACCATTAGGCAACTAGACCTAAAGAAGAAAGACTTGAAAGTATCATCCTAACGGGATTTGAAGAATGAATGATGAAGTACAAAGGGATGTCTAGACACTTCCTTGGATGATCCTCCTCTAAACATCCTAAAAAAATACTTAAAATAAAAATGATCAAAATCCACAAACTCTCATCAAGTTGCTAGTTGAAAGGCTGAGGAACTAACCAAATTAGGGTGGATTGACACATGTGTATGGGAATGTGGAGGCCCCAAACGTATCAAACCAAGGTTTAACTCTTCCTAACTATCCAACCTACTTCCTCTCCCTCATGGAGCATGCTAAAATGGAAAAACGAATTTAGACTCTTATTAATGAAGGTCATAGTCAACCAATTTCTTCTCCTTGTGGATCCTTGATATTTATCATCCTCAAGAAATAAAATTAAGAATGTCATCTTGTCATAGATTATTGAGCCCTTAATTAAATTATAGTAAAAATACATACCCTCTGCCACATATAGAAAATATACCTAATCAACTTAATGGAACTTAGTATTTCACTAAGATGGACCTCACATCCAATTATCACCATGTGCAAATGGATTCTTGTGATAGTTGGAAAACAACTTTCAAAACCAAATTCAATCTGTATGAATGGCCCGTGATACCTCTTAGTCTCACCAATTCCCTAACAACATATATGAGGATCATAAATGATATTTTTAAGTTGCATCTAGGAAATCTTTTGTGGTATACCTCCATGATATCCTTATCTTCAACCACACCTAGAAGGACCATATCCAACATGTGCAAATTACACTTATCCTCTTGTGCACCCATCAAGTGTAAGTCAAACTGAAGAAACATTGTTGTGGCTAGACTTTCATCTCCTACTTGGGTTTTATCATTTATTAGTGCAATGTTCAAATGGATCCTATTAAATTTGTTTCTCTCACTTAATGTCCCACTCCCACTTACATAAGTTATCCAACCATAAGTATTTTAGTTTTTCCCTCATAGCACAATACACTTTTGAGCAACTAAATTGGTGTTTTGTGTAGAGACAATTCTCCACTTTCTAGATTTACAATAGTTATTTGAGATTGAGATTGATGCATCTCGATTTTCCATAGGTGCCATACTTAAATACGGAGGAAATCCAATTGCCTACCATTTAGAGACTCTTTCTACAACTAAACTAAATTACAACACATATGAAAAATAGTTCTATGCCCTCATATAAGCATTGAAACAATGGAGGCATTATATTCTGGGTAAGGAGATTGTCTTGAGAATTGATCATCGTCCTCTTATTCTTTTTAATTTCTTAGTCTAAGTTGTAGGAAAAACACCATATCAAGTGGGAATCATATATACAACTGTTTCATTTACTCATTAAATACAAGAAAGGTACTACTAACAAAATCATTAGCATTAGCTACCCACCAACTCGTGTCATGCACATTGTGAACATTCAATGTGCATCCTAAGAAAATTGGAAAGATTTGTACACTTCTAACCCCTTCTTCATCTCTATGGTGTAGATATTATATATCATTAACACCATTCACCATAAAACCTTCCTAGACTACTCCTTTTGCAATTACTAGTTATAAAAACTAAACTAAGTATGTGTTCCCCACCAACAAAACTAATTTATCCTCCTTAAGGAATCCCATTCCTCGATATACGATGGGAATTTTGGCACTTAAAAAACTCTCCATCAATTGCAATGCTAATTTTATCTATTATCCATGTGAGAACTTGTAGATGACTTTATTTATTGGTTTGTTTCATGTAGTTACACCAACCCTACCAATCATAATCTCTTCCTCTACTAACCTCTCCTTGTCCCTTCTCAGCCTTGGGAAATCACCTACATGGTTTTTATTAGAATCTTTCCTCCAAATTTTCACAAACATGACTACATTTTTGTCATTGTTTATCGATTTTGCAAGATGGTCGTCATTATCCCTTGCACAAAGATTATTGATCCTTCTCAAATTATTTCTTGTTGGTTGTGGAGCCTGATTATCTTACTGATTCATAAGTCTTGTTTCAGCCATGTTTGGATCCCATTTCTTAATGGGGGGATGTGGGGGGGGCTTGCCCCCCCTGGTGGCAATTCAAGGGCAATGCCCCCGAAGAGAATTTTTTGGGAAACTTGCCTCGTAAAATATTGTAATTTCATAGTCAATCTAAACGGTTCATTATAAATTCGCAAATATGATAGTAAAAGTTATGTTAGGGATTTTTCCCTAGAAGGAAACCTTATTTTGTGTATGAGGGTATTTTATTGTGGCTATGTATGTGAGTGAATATTTTATTATGAGAGAGGATACTATGAGAGAAAGAAGAGAAAGTTACAATGGGTGTGTTGTAGGTTGTATCCCTTCATTTTCTAGATAATAATAAAGGAAGGACCTGGCAAATTCTCTGGTGGACGTAGCCTACATTGGGTGCACCACGTATATTTGTGTCTGTATTGTATTATGTATCTTTTGTGTTTTATTTCTACATATGTTTTTATTTTATTGCTCTGTGATCCTCTTTTTTTCTAACAATTGGTATCATAGTCAAAGGTAACTCACATGAAAAGAGGGTTCCTAGTTCGAGTGGGAGCAATGGCGGAAGATGGAAAGTTTAGGGTCGAGAAATTTAATGGCCAAAACTACCAGTTATGGAAAATGCATATGGAAGATTATTTATATCAGAATGATTTTTACGTACTGTTGGGAGGAAAAGAAAAATAGACGACAAGTATGAAGGATGAAGAATGGGAGGTTCTTGATAGAGAGGCACTAGGAACAATACGGTTGTGCCTGACAATGTTAGTGGCTTTCAATATTTTGAAAGAAAAGACAATAGAGGATCTAATGGAGGCATTGGATAAACTATATGAAAAACTCTCAGCTTCCAACAAGGTATTTCTAATGAAGCGATTATTTAATATGAAGATGCCATAAGGTGGGTCTGTTTCCAACCATTTAAATGAATTCAATACGGTTACTAATCAGCTAAGTTTTGTAAGAGTGAAATTTGACAAAGAGTTTAGGGCCATTCTAATCTTATGCTGATTTCCAAAAAGATGGAATGGTTTGGTCATGGTTGTAAGTAACTCTGTCTCTAGTTCAAACACTCTAAAATTTGATTACGTTGTTAGTGTTATCCTTAGTGAAGAAATGTGACGGAAAAGAACATGTGAGACATCAGGTAATGCATTGACCATGGAGAACAAGAGAAGATAAAAGGAAAGAGGAAAGAGTTTAGGGAACAATTGAAATTCTAGGAAGGGCAGGTACAAATCCATACTAGGAAAGATAGAATGTTGCAATTGTGGGAAGAAAGGAAATCTGAAGAAACGCTGCAAAGCTCCAAAGAAACAAAGAGATGGAAAACAGGAGAAAAATTAGGAAGCAAATATGACAGGTGATGTGTTACAAGATGCTTTCATTCTTTCTTCAGACAATATTATTGAATCTTGGGTAGTAGATTTAGGGGCTTCATTTCGTGCCACAACCCATAGGAAATATTTCCAAGATTATGTTCAAGGTGATTTCAGACATGTTTATTTGGGTGATGATGAACCATGTCAAACTGTTGGAATGGGTAAGGTACAAATAAAGAAAATGAATGGAAACCAATGGTTACTGAAAGAGGTGAGATATATACCAAATCTGAGAAAAAATCTAATTTTAACAAGGTAGTTGGCAAGTGAAGGTTGTCTATCTACATTTACAGATAAGGCATGAAAGGTTACTAAAGGATCACTGGTAATGGAAAAAGGAGAGAAGGTAGGTACATAGTATTTATGTATTGGTAATGTTGACTCTTCTATCTCTTTAGCTTCTACATGAGTTGATACAACAGTGTGGCATCATAGGCTTGGACACATGAGTGAGAAGGGGATGCAAATACTTCACAAAAGGAATTTGTTTCCAGATCTCAAACAAGTTGATTTGGATTTTTGTGAGCACTTTGTTTATGGAAAACATAAGAGAGTCAAATTTATTAGCCGTAAAGGAAAAGAAGAGTGAAAAGTTAGAGCTTGTGCATACAGATGTATGGGGACCAACTTAGGTATCATCTCTTGGTGGATCTCGTTATTATGTTACTTTTATTGGTGATGCAACTAGAAAAACTTGGGTTTATTGCATTCAAAAAAATATGATGTTTTTGACACTTTTAAGAAATTGAAAGATTTGGTTGATAATGAGACATGAAAAAGGTTGAAGTGTCTCAGATCAGATAATGGGGGTGAATATTGTAGCAAGGAGTTTGATGATTACTGTTCATACCATGGGATTCGTAGAGAGAAGACAATTCCAAGAATACCACAAGAAAATGGTGTGTTAGAAAGGATGAATAAGACAATTATGGAACGTGAAAGGAGTATGAGATTGCATGATGGGTTACCCTTACAGTTTTGGGCAGAAGTCGTAGATATTGTTGTTTACTTAATAAACATAGGGCCTTCAATATATTTGGATTGTGGCATTCCAGACGAGGCATGGACAGGTAAAAAGGTAAACTACTAATTTCTGAATACTTTCGGTTGTGAAGCTTTTGTCCATATTGATAAAGAAAATAGAACAAAGATTGAGGAAAAATCCAAGAAGTGTACCTTTATTGGATATGGTGTTAATGATTTTGGTTATCGCTTATGGGATTATAAAAATCATAAAATCATTAGGATTAGAGATGTGGTATTCAATGAAAAGGTCATGTACAAAGATCAATTGTAGGAAAAGAAACTACAAAAGGAAAACACAAAATACATAGTCGTGATGAAATCAAAGAAAATGAAATTCCAACGGTACTAGAAAATCAAAATGTACAACAATAGGAGTAGCGGGTACCTCAAACTCCCGCAAGTGTTTTTATAAGATCTACCAAGTTAAGTAGACCCCTTGAACGATACTCTGCTTCATTGTATTATTTATTGTTGACTAATTCAGGTGAACCATAAAGTTATGAAGAAAAAATGCAGGTAGACACTAAAAAGAAGTGGGAGCAAGGCATGAAAGAGGAAATGGACTCCTTGGTAAATAAACAGACTTGGGACTTGGTTAAGTTGCTTGCATGAAAAAGAGCATTGTTGAATAAATGGGTTTACAGGTTGAAGGAAGAAGATGGATGCAAAAAGTGGTAAAAGGCTAGACTTGTTGTAAAGGGATTTGAAAAGAAGAAAGGTATAGATTTTGATGAAATATTTTGTCTTGTTGTTAAAATGATTTATAGTAGGACTATTTTAAGTCTTGTGGCAGTATAAGATTTGCATCTTGAATAATTAGATGTAAAAACAACTTTTCTCCATGGTAATTTGGAGGAATATATTTATATGCAGTAGCCATAGGGGTATGAGACCAAAGGGAATGAGAATTTGGTATGCGGGTTGAAGAAGAGCTTGTATGGACTAAACCAAGCTCCAAGGTAATAGTATTTGAAATTTGACAAGTTTATGACAGAACATGGTTATAGTAGATGTCATTTTGATCACTGTGTTTATTTTAAGAGGGTAGAAAATGGAAGCTATATTATCTTGCTATTGTATGTAGATGGCATGCTTGTTGCAAGGTCTAACATGCAGGATATTCAAAAAGAAATTAGCTAATTCATTTGCGATGAAGGATTTGGGTGTTGCAAAGAAAATAATTGGTAAGAGAATAACAAGAGACAAGAAAAATCACAAATTGACATTGTCTTGGGGTGAGTACATAGAGAAGGTGGTGAAGAGGTTTAGAATGCATAATGAAAAACCAGGTAGTACACATTTGGCCAACCATTTCAAATTAACCAAGGAAATGTGTCCTAAGACACAGAAGAAGATAGAATACATGTACAAGGTCTCTTATTCATCAACAATTGGCAGCTTGATGTATGCGATGGTGTGCACAAGAATAAATATTGCACATGCAGTGGGAGTTGTGAGCAGGTATATGAACAATTTAGGTAAATAACATTGGGAGTCAATAAAGTGGATTCTCAGGTATTTGAGAGGTACTTCTACTCATGCATTATGTTTTGGAGGTTCAAACATTTTTCTACAGAGATATGTTGATTCGGATATGGAAAGTGATAAAGATAACAGGAGGAGCACCACAATGTATGTTTTTTTAGGTGGAACAACAATAATTTGGATTTCGAAACTGCAAAAGGTTGTTGCACTTTCAACAATGGAAGCACTGTATGTTGTTGCTACAGAGGCTCGTAAAGAGATAATTTGGTTACATATGTTTATGGAATAATTAGGAAAGAAATAAGAGAATATCAGGTTGTACTATTACAACGAGAGTTTCATTCATCTTGCAAAGAACTCAGCCTTCCATTCTAATACTAAACATATACAAATCAGGTACCATTTCATAAGATTCGTCTTGTAATATGGACAAATGAAGTTGGAAAAGATGCATTCTAGCCAGAATCCTGCAAACATGTTAAAAAAGGTAGTAACTAGGGAGAAACTGAGTTCATGTTTAGTTTCAATTGGTCTTCAATCATGAAGGTGAAGATGAGGAAATATTTAGGTCCAAGGTGGATGATATTCCAATAGGTACAATAGTAGTGGAGTTGTTGTGATGAGTCTCCAAGTGGGAGATTGTTGGTTGTAGAGCTTGATTATCTTCCTGATTCGAAAGTCTTATTTCAGTTGTGTTTGGATCCCATTCCTGATGGGGGGTGTGGGGGATCCTTCCCCCCCACATCTCTCACCGAGGGGGTCTAGGGGGGGTGCGGAAAGAAATTTTGCAGCCCCCTCGCTGGCACACCCCCGTAGAGAAGTTTTTGGGAAAATTGCCTTGCAAAATATTGTAATTTCTTTATCAATCTGGACTGTTCATTATAAGGTCACAGATATGACAATATAAGTTATATTAGGGATTTTTCCCTAGAAGGAAACCCTCTTTTGTGTATGAGGGTATTGTATTGCGATTGTGTATGTGAGTGAATATTGTATTATGAGTGGATATGTTGTAGGTTGTATCCCTTCATTTGTTGGGTAATAATAAAGGAAAGACCTAGCAATTTGACTGGTGGATGTAGCCCACACTGGGTGAACCATGTATATGTGTGTCTCTATTGTATTGTGCATCTTATGTGTTTTATTTCCGCATCTATTTTTATTTTATTGCTCTGAGGTGCTCTCTTTTTCTAACATTGCTTTATCTTTTCAACATTTCTGGACTCTTTTTGGCCTCCCACTCTCTATCATTTATGACCAAGACTCACAATTTATTAGACACTTTTGTAAAACACTATGGACACTTATAAGTGGCCAACAAAGATTTTCTACCACCTTGTTGATGGGGCAGAATTGCCCAACAACAATAAGGGGCACTCTCTGGTACAAAGTCCCAATTAGACTATGCATCATTTGATTTAGGAGACCCATCTGTATTCTAGACCGACTACCATTATTGGTGATGAGGGTGAAAGGTGAACATTTATGAAAGCAAAATGCAACGTACCCAACCTCCCAGCAGAGTTCCATTACCACCTAGTAGTGTTCCCCATTACCAATAATAACAAAATTCTTTGATACCAATCTATAATGTACCCATGTTACTACTGATAAATGCTACTCCAAAATCTATTGCGTGGATTCTACTCTATAACATTGTTCTGCACACAAATACTTGAAGTAATGTGCTCGACCCCCGAGCTAGGTCGCGCCACACAAACTTTCCTCTTCTAACACAACTTTTTACAACAGAAGTAACACAATACAACTGTGTGCACAAGCATATTGAGCACATAACAATATTGTATGTGTACTCTAAACATGTGCTCACTATTGCGTGCGCAACCATTTTTTCATCACACGCAAATTTTGTTCTCCTTGTGCACACGAAATGCTTCCCTACACGCACAAACAATCCCAGCCTCTTGTGTGCACAGAGTATTTCCCTGCATGCACGACCATTCTAACCTCGCCTCAAAGACCCATGACCATTATTATAAGGTTAACTTAACATTAATAACTATTAAGAATTGTCATACTCAACATGTATGTCCACAAATACTAAATATCAACACCACACTTACATGTGCAAGAAACATTATATAGAATAAAAAAAATTACTTATATGCAACATCATACAAGAATTAAACCCATATTAGACATAGATAATTAAGCGCAAAGTAAATGGGACAAGCACATAAAGGACACTTATCTTTTACGAAAATTTGCCAACTTTGTCCAGAACTCAAATGCTCCTCCCAGACATAAACTTTGTTGCTCATAAATTTTCAGCAACAATTCACCCCCAAGCCGGGGCTTAAACTCCACCAGGGAAAAAGGATTCCTAATGCCAAGTCTAATAATCAACATAATTTCTTAGTCCAAGGTTCCAACTGTCGCAACTAGCCTACAATATCTCATTCCTCACATGCATGTCCCACCCCATGAAGTGTGCCCCTTCTCTGCTCAATAGTCCTTTGGTTGGCCCACTTCCCTTCCAAGGCTTCAATAATAGGCCGGACAATAAATCTCAGAGCACTGCAACTAATGCCCAATGCACCAGGGAGAAATTCCCAATAAAACTCTCACTTGGAGAGAATGCTCACGGGCTTGGAAACCCACCTCTTCAACAACAAATCTCCCACCTGGAGAGAATGTTCACGGATCTAAAAACCCACCTCTTCGATAACAAATCTCTCACTTGGAGAAAATGCTCACGGGTCTGGCAACCCGCCTCTTCAAAAGAAAAATCCCCAATTACTAGATGGAAATCCTTTCCCATTTTTTTGTCCTCAGCAGATAAGGTAATGATAGTCCGAATTTTTAGATCGTATGAATGAATCCCCCCCAATTACACTAAGGCTCAACAATATATATTCCATTCTTTAATATGGAAACTTATCACCTTCAGAATTAGCTTTAGCCACATGGTGTCTCGTTCCCATCCCTCGGGAACTTAGGATAAATAAGTATCCATAAATTACACTTTTAGAAAATATTAATAAAATATTCCCTTCATCTTAAGCTCCCCTGGCTTAGCCCCTCTTTTCCCTTTTTCGATGAAATTTATCCCCCCAACTCTTTTCGTCTTATCTGTTTGTGAGAAGCGATGTGATATTATTAATAAATTGAGTGTGATTACAATTTACAAGGATATGTGAAATGTCTTATTCGCATCCCAAATCACCATCCCCATAACCACACAGGCTCTCTGGCCTCAAATATATATATATATATATATATATATATATATATATATATATAT
>ML804537.1:134627-152007 GCA_009831015.1 Picea engelmannii | reverse complement strand
GAAGAAGAAATAATCACATTAAAAATTCATCTTGAAGAAGCGAAAAGAACAGAAGAAGTCATGAAGTCTCAGATAATGAAGAAAGAAGAAGAGGTTGAGAATCTTGAAGAAGAAGTTGTCACATTGAGAAGTAAAATCGTCAATCTCAACACGAACGTTGAAGAGACAGAAACATCCACATCAGTTATAGAGAATGAAGAGAAGCACTCTAGGTTGCTAGAAACGAAGAATGAAGAAAATAAAAAGAGTTATGCAGAAGTACTCAAAAGAAAGAATCATGGTCAACCAGAATCTAAGAAAACTATTAAAGATACATCTTCAAGGGGACCATCCATGTTCAAGCCACAAAGAAGCTTCAATCATGATCATGATCAGTCAGGACAAAAATTCAGAAGGACTACGCCACAAAGAAGATCATTCACTCCCAGGTATGCAAATTTATTTTATGGTCATTGTTTTTATTGTACTAACTTTGGACATAAGGTTGCAGATTGCAGGGATTATAAAACAAATGTTCAAGAAAGAAGTGTCTATGTGGCTGCAAGTAACATTGAGTGTTACAAATGTCATAACTATGGACACATAGCCAGTGATTGTAGAAGCATGATCAATACTTCCATGAAGGAGAATACTTATATCAGATATAAGAAAGTATGGATAAGAAAACAAGAAGAACAAGTGAACAAAGACCAGGTACCAGAGATCGCAAGATTGGCAATAAAACGAGATGAAGAAAATTCTACAAAGAAAAAGAAAGATGTCAGATAAAGAAAGGTTTGGAAAATAAATGAAATAAAGGAAGGGCAAGTAAATAAGGAATAGGTTCAATAGATTGTACTTTCAAGCATTGTAGTGAAAGATGAATCCATAAACAGAAAGAAATAATTCAAAGCTTAGAGATATAATGAATCTACCTATGAAGATGATGATGAATCTACCAATGAAGATGATGATGAATACACATTAGAGCGGGAATTGTTCTGAGCCATCCGTCTTAGAGACTCCCAAGTAATATGAATATTAGACAGGGGGAGTCTATGCGATAGCTATGACAGACCAAAGAACCATCCTTAGAGCAGCTTGCAGAGTTTGAGAAGACATATTCAGAGCAATCAATTAGCAGAAGTACAATTTGATATTATAATGATAAATGGGTTATCATTATGGACAGTTGCGCAAGTAGAGTCTTGGACAGTATGGACAGAGATGGATTAGTAAGAACACTTAACAGGTTTGGATAGATATATGATAGTGGACGAGATCATGGATTCATATATTGGTTCAGAGACAAAGGAACATTATCGTAATGGATGATAGTTACACAGGAAATGGCTCAAACAATGCTAATGGATTATAAATTGACAGATATTTTTTGGAAACAGGCAATGCATACAACAATTCACATTCAAAACAGAGTAATGCTCAGAAACAACACTGACAAAACTCCATACGAGCTATGGAAAGGAAGACCAACAAATGTGAAGCACTTCAAATTTTTCGAAAGCAAATGCTACATCAAAAGAGAAGATGGCAGAATGGAAAAGTTTGAATCTCGTGTGGAAAAAGGAGTACTTGTTGGTTACTCAAGTACAAGGAAAGCATACAAGTGTTACAATATGAGATTGAATAAAATTGTGGAAAGGATCAACGTAACAATTAATGAAACAGACAGAACAAAATCAAAGGAAGAAGAAAATGAATCAATGGAACAACCTTCCGAAGAAGAAGCAGAATATGAAAAGGAAGTAGAAGAGGAAGATGAAGAGAATCCGACATAAATAGAAGAGCAAGTTCAACAAGTGTCTCCAAAGACACCCAGTAAATGAGTACAGAAGAATCATCCTTCAAATCATATTATCAGAAACAATGATGCAGGAGTCGAGACTAGAAAACGAATCCGTTCACCGGAACAAACACACATATCACTCTTATCTACAATTGAACTAAACGGTTTTGAATAATCCAACAAGGATGAATTTTGGAATAAGGCCATGGATGAAGAATTGGATCAAATAGAGAAAAATGACACTTGGGAATTGGTTCCAAGACCAAAGAATAAGAATGTGATCAGCACAAAATGGGTTTTCAGGAATAGATTAAATGAAGATGGACAACTTATAAGGAACAAAGCTAGATTGGTATGTAAAGGATATGCTCAGATTGAAGGAATCGGCTTTGAAGAGACATTTGCCCCAATTGCCAGAATGGAAGCAATCCGTTTGCTTTTAGCTTATGCATACTCCAAAAATGTTAAAGTATATCAGATGGACGTAAAATCAGCTTTTCTGAATGGGGAACTTGAAGAAGAAGTCTACATTGAACAACCAGAAGGATTTCAATTGTCAGAGAACACAGATTATGTGTGTAAATTAAAGAACGTCGTGTATGGTCTAAAACGGGATCCTAAAGCATGGTACTCCAGACTGGATAAGTATCTGCAACAGACAGGGTTCAGAAAAGGAAGTGCAGACAAAAACCTCTACATCAAGGTAAGTCAAGGTAATATTTTATTAATTGAAGTTTATGTTGATGATATTATTTTTGGTAGTGATGATGTCAGGTTAAGCCATAAATTTGCAAAAGATATGCAGAAAGAATTTGAAATGTCGCTACTTGGAGAACTATCCTTCTTTTTGGGACTTCAGTACATCAAAGAAACCAAGCAATTTTTATTTCTCAAGCCAAGTATATCAGAGAAATGCTAAAGAGGTTCGGAATGGAAGATTGCAAACCAATTGTCACTCCCATGTAAACCAGTTGCAAGTTGAGAAAAGATGATGATTCAAAGTCTACATATCAAAGGAAATACAGGTCAATGATTGGAAGCCTATTGTATGTGACAACATCTAGACCAGATGTAATGCAAGCAGTTGGACAGGTGACACGATTTCAAGCAACACCAAAGGAATCACATGTATTAGCAATGAAGAGGATTTTCAGATATCTCAAAGGAACAAAAGAGTTTGGGCTATGGTATCCAAAAGAAAAGGATCTATCACTAATTGCCTATAGAGATGCAGGTTGGGCAGGTTGTACTGATGACCGATGAAGCACCATTGGAACAACGTTCTACTTGGGTGAGTGTTTAGTATCATGGATGAGCAAGAAACAATCATCAGTATCTCTATCTACAGCCGAGGTAGAGTATATTGCAACAACATCATGTTGTACACAGGTTCCTTGGATGAAACAAACTTTGATAGATATACAGGTTGAGTATGATGAGCCCATTCCAATATATTGTGATAATACAAGCACCATCAGTATCTCAAAAAATCGGGTGATGCACTCCAAGCCGAATCACATTCCAATCAAGTATCACTTTCTACGGGAACAGGTTGCAGAAAAAAAACATCAGAGTTGAGTATGTGGGCACAAAAGAACAAGTGGCAGACATCTTTACAAAACCACTTCCACATGAAGCCTTTGAATATCTTCACCAAAGACTTGGAGTTATTTCTACTCCAAAATGAATGATTTTTGAATGCTTATCTTATATGTCTTATATGTACACGAGGAAGCACCATAAGAGGACAGTTCAGTCAGGGGGAGCAACCCCGGATGGAAAGATACATTTGCCATTGATGACAAAGGGGGAGAGATTTATCAGATACAGAGGACAGAGGCATGGTTCCAGGGGGAGTCAATTTATCAGATGCAGAGGACAGAGGCATGGTTCCAGGGGGAGCATGAGTGATATGATTTCAGTATTGCATTAGAGTGTTTCCATCAATGCCAAAGGGGGAGATTGTTGATTAAGGTTGGTTGTCATTGATGTCAACCCTTGAAGAAAGCCCCGTAGCATAAAGGTTTGGGTAATAGACTCAATATTGTTTGATGTAAATATGACTCATTATTTTTTTTTCGTGTTTGATACGAAGTAAATATGGATGAACTCCAAAGTGGTCCCCTTATGGTGAAAGCCCTCACAGGAAGACACTTTGCGGAGTAAGAGAACCCATGATTAATTGTGGAATAATGATATGAAGGATAGTGAATTTTTCAGGGAAACTATCCTATATGGATAGTTCATGTCATTCGATTTTCAGTGGTATGTAGAACATCACATAACTCCTCACGGTTAGAAAGTTATGACCATGTGAAGTTGGAGAACCCAGGTTTGGGTAATGGACCCAAGTTTGTTTGATGGATAACGGTATGATTTTTGTTATATTTGAAGGTAATATTATTCTAGATGGATAGTACATGTCATTTCATTTCTGGTGGTATGTGGAACGTCACATAAATACTCACGGTTTGAGAGTTATGGCCTTACGAAGTTGGAGGACCCTCACATGTCATCTAGAAGCCCCAAAAGGTCAAAGTAGTCAAAGTGGTTTAAGGGATTTTAGAAGGTAAATAATAAAGTGAAGTGATAAGTGTATTATAATTCAAAGTGAATACAAAATAAATTATTTCAATAATAAATTTAATGGAGAAATTAGAATTGGGTTAACCCTAAAATAAGGAAAGTGGGCCAAGTGACCTAGAAGATGTTTTTTAAGGAAGCTACATGGAGAGTATAAATAAGAGGCTAGGCTCTCTCATTTTAATCACACTTGAGAATATTGAATATCTATAGGTGTCTGAGGTAACCAAGGATATCTAAGCCGAAATCATGAGGGAAGGTGAAGAAAATAAGGCCGAAATGCAAGGAAGGATAAATTCCTTTGATGGTGCTTTCTAAGGTATGTTATTTATAGGTCATCTCACCATTTTCACTATAACTTTTTTTCTATAATGGGTCAGACCGTGAAATTGCTACGACATTGATAAAACACATCCAAGTATCTTTGGTAAAAAATTCAACTTGTGGGTCGTATTTTTGGAGTTACACTCCGTGAAAAATAGGGTTTGTGGCTAGCCCTGAAACTAGTCAAAAACAGGTGTTTCGGGTAAAAACGTCATAAATTATTCATAACAGATCCAAATTCAGTGAAACCAAATGTGTTGGTTAGGGTACAATATTTGGTATGTTGTGTAACTGTTTAAGATCAATTCAACAAACATTATGTGTGGGGCATGCTCTCTAGAATAATCCAGAATTCAGTAAGGTATGCCATTTTTGTTATAACTCCTTTTCTGAGAGGTTCCAAGTAGTGAAACTTGGAGGAATTGCATAAAACACACTGAAGAAAATTTTGTATTAGTTTCATATTTTTATACATTATAGGTACAAAGTTATGATTACTTCAAGTTAGGGTTGTTGACTAATCCAAAAACTAGGCATGTGAGACTAAAGAAAAGTTTAATGAAAATGCTAGTCTCTTGTTGTTAAAGTTAAGCAAGGTTTGCAGGAATGTGATCATATACACTAGGTCTATTATAGAGCTACAAATCAGATTTGGATGATGAAATTCATGAGGGATTTTGGTTGAGGTACATGTTGAGTACATGGTTGAGACAAGTAGTTGATGAGTTGGCACATACATGAGGTGTATAGTTGATGATGTTGGTACATATTGATGAGTCATAGTTGATGAGTAGATGACACATGATTGGTACATACTTGGTACATGGTTGGATGCACTTGTTTATGGTACTTGTTGATTACAGGTTGTTTGGTATAGGTTGGTGCATGGTTGATGCACTTGTTTATGGTACAGATTGATTACAGGTTGAGGTACAGGTTGATGCATGGTTCAGATTTATTGGTACAGGTTTACAATGGTATATCTCACATTGATAGTGTGACAGTGGTTTCATCGTTCTACTTCTACTTCAGGGCGATTGGATGGGGCAAGGACAGGTGGTTGTAGCCACCTTCCGGTTGCAGCCGAAGAACATAGGAGGTTGTATCCTCCTTCTAGTTGTAGCCATAGAATTGGGGAGTTGGAGCTTCCTTCAGGTTGTAGCCTGAGAAACTAGGGGGTTGGAGCCTCCTTCCAGTTGTAGCTGGAAAACAAAGGAAGTTGGTGCTTCCAATGAATGTAATTCTTCAAGACATATAAGAAAAAGAATTATGTGGTTTTCTCCCAATTTGGGTTTCCACGTAAAACACAGGTGTATTGTGTATGTGTATGATTGTTCAATTGTTCATTGCTTATTTACTCTACAGTTATTAGATGATAATGCTTCATTGATATAACACGTGGATTATATGGTTAAAAAGGATTAAATTTCTCTATTACTGATTCACCCCCCCTCTCAGTAATCCAACAACTATTTGTTGAAATAATTGCAGGTGGGCATACATGTCAATGATGGCATCTTCTAGTTTTTTTCTGACCTTCTTTGCACTAGCCTTGAAGCTTTGCAAGCCGCCCTCATCGATCTTTACCTATTGGACTTGTTCTTTTAGTTCCCTGATCCTTGTCTCCTTTTCTAGATTTTGGTGACACAAATTCCAGACATTATTTTTTGTTTCATTCATCAAGGCAGAGCTAGCAGAATCTATGGTGACTAGATCTTCACTGACATTTCCTATTATGGAGGTTTGCGTGAGAATTGAAACGATACTTTTTTCACTTGCTCTTGTACAATTCTTCCTAAAACTTTGTCGTATGTGAAATTTTTTAGGTTGGCCACTTCAGTTGCTTTTAATGGGTTGCAAAATATTAGATCCATCCCATTGAATTGAGCATGACTGCTGGTGCCACTTGTGAATATCTTCGGAATATCGGTGTCCATCGGAGATGTCTCATTGTTCCTGGCCTCTTCATCCTTCTTGTTTTCTTCTTCTTCAACTATTTTATCTACAACTTCCTTTGCTACCCTTTTATCAACCTCTGCTTTGGTTGTTGCTTCTACCATGGCTCTTTCTACTGCATCCTTATGTCCATCCTCTGCTTTGGGTCTTAGCTTTAGTTTCATCAGTTTTCCTTTTATTTTCCATTGCATATTCTTTTTTCTTGCGGGTCTTTTCTTTCTTTGTCCTCTTTTTATCTGTTATTGGCTCTTCTTCTTTGGTTGATCCTTATTTCACCGATGTAGGTGTATTTTTTGTTTCCTCTCCTGTCACTTTCTTCTTGGCTTCTTCTCATTCCTTTTCTTCATCGACTATCCTTCCAATAGGTTTGTCTTGTATTTTCATAATTACTTCGTCATAGGTCCTGGCTCTGCAATGGACCTCTTCCTCCTCCCAAAATTATGAATTATATTCCCAAGGAACGCCAATCTTATTAAAGTGTTCCTTGACTATTTTCTCTGAGTCGTGCCTCTTGAACCTCTCTTCCCCGAAGTGGTATGAGAGTAGTGTATCCACTTTTTCATGTGCCTACTTGGTGTTGTTGAATGAGTAAGAACCAATCCATAATGGGAGCGGGGGGCATAAAGCTTTCTTATCCCTATAAAGTATTCCCCTAACTCCGTTGATTACCATCTAATAGGATACTTCTTGGAGCACCAATTTGTCTGAGAAAAAATAGGGGTAGTAGATGTGGTGCTTTCAAGGCCCCATATATCCTGATGTATGTGCCATGTTCCATCAGATACCAATCTCCTATCCTTCTGATTATGACCAATGCGATGTCGGTCATACACAAGGATGGTGAGCAGAAGATGAACTCATATAATGGGGCCAAGAATTTCTCACAGATCTTATGATATTTTTTCATGTATTTGTGCTCCCACGTTACCTTGCAATATATGTGTATGGCTGGGTCTATTGGTTTCCATGCCCAACCCATATTCGGGTATTGGTGTGCAACATACATTATATCCATGAGGTATCAGGACATATGAAAGTTCAGAAAATTCTCAAGTTGTGCTTCCACAACTGATGTGATGGCCTCTACTAAGTTGGCTGACAGAATGTCAGCCCAGTTGAAAGATGATCCTTCGTCTACACAATAGTGAATAAGGAGCATATATGATAGCGAGAATTTAGAGGCATTTGTCTCTCCATATATCCTACATAGCATGGCCACCATATACTGATATGAATTTCTGAGTACAGTCGTAGGGTAGCCACTCGTTGGTCTAAGCTTAAATTTTTTATCTAGCTTGTACCAGATATGGAACATGTCTTTAGCTGTATGTTTGAATTCCCCTAAAATTTCATTATCCAGCTTCTGGGTTCCTTTCTCAAGATGATAAAACTTTTCTAGGTATGTGAGTTGGAAATAGGCTATAGGTTCTCCCCTAGAATTGTAGATATATATGTTTCCTATATCCACGTGTTTAAGAATCCAAGAAACAATGTCGGCATAGGGGAGTACTGCAACGCAGAATGATACTCTATGAATTCCATATTTTCTTATGTTCTTGAAAACCTTGAGTTCATATTGATCTTTTGCATTGACGACGGAATTATGCTTTTTGAACATCTGGTAAATATCGCCCCATTTGAGCACATCTTATCCCTTTTCCAAGAATCTAGTTGTGCCATTGTACATCACCCCTACGATGTCAGGTTCATCTTCATGTTGGATGCCACTTCTGGAGGCCTTTGTGGGAGGTTCTTTGCTAGTTTCCTTCTTCCTTGGAAACATATTTAAATCTGTCAAGAAGATACAAAATTAGTCCAAGGCAAATATTAAGTGAAAAAATAATAATGATCAAATATGTGAATGAAAATAATCCTATTGAGGTAACCAATAGAAAAGTACCTAAGAATTATCTTGAGCTAATTTGAGGTGGAATATCGTCATCGGAAGATGATAAAGTGATGGTAGGCATCATGAAAAATTGAGCTTTGGCCAAGAGACAGAAGAAAAACTCATATTGATTAGTTGAAGGCTATCCTAGCAAAAGAGTTGAAAGGACGAAATCGAAGCAGTTCATGGGAACTGCTTTGATTTACATTGTAGATGTTTACAAAAAACTCTCTAGTGTACACCAGGTGAGTTCGTATAACAGGCTCTGGTGTATACCGAAGCAGTTCATGTGAGGATCTTCGGTGTGCACTAGAGAAGTTGGTGCAGAAGTCTCCAAAAGTGCCAATATCAACACCAGATTAGTTTGTGTGAATACTTATGAATGTATCAGAGAACTTTGTATGAAGTTCACTGGTGGGAAAGCATGTGCGTCGAAGGAGTTTATGTTAAGTCCTTCGGTTTACACCAGAGGTGTTCTTTTCAAGCCTTCCAATGAAACCGAGAGACTTTGTATAAAGAGTTATGGTTCAAAGTCGGCAAGTAATACCAAATGTTTCAATAGACCGAAGGAGCTAAAATTAAGTCTCCAGAAGACACCAACAAGGTTCGTGCTAACTCCTCCAATGAGACCAAAAGATTTTATGAAAAAAGCTCTGCAGACCAGACGAATTGGCATGAAAGTCTCTGGTGGAGCCAGAGAAGTTTACGTTAAACTCCCTAGTTCCAAAGGATTTACAAGAAAAGAATAAGTCTCAGGGAAAATTTCTTCATTTGAGTCTGAAGGTTTGGGTAATAGATATCTGAGGACTGAGGAACGAGGGGTCAGTTTTCTTTGAGATTGAAGGACAAATTTTTGGTTAAAGGAAGAGTGACCTAAGGTGTGAGTGTGTGAAGGGTTGAAAACATGAGATTGATGCATATGTAGGGTTAATGGAATTACAATTTCGAGAGGTGGGTTTAGAATCACTACATTAGTCATGGAAGGAGGGGGAAGTCACCGACTAGGAGTTTGGATTTAATACGATTTGGCCGAGGATGTTTTGGCATCATAGGAGTAATTTGGTAACACCAGAGTAGTTCACCATTCAAGGGAGGTGACAGGTGAGGTTGAAACGGGGTAAGGAATGGTACTGCGGGTCCATGATGTGGATAATCAGTGGACCAAAGGACTTAAGAGACAGTCAGACAGGATGGTAATCATAGCTAGTGTGAAAACCTTGGGTTTGAAATGAAAAAACCCAACCCTAAAAATGTGTGAGAGAATAACGATGATTAGGGCATACCTAGCTAGAGTGACCATGTATATGGCATTGACACGTGAAGGCGATGACAAAAATGGTGGATGAAACTCGTCCAATTCATCTCTTGAACACTCTACTCTCTCTTGGGATCTTCGAAAGAACGGTGGTAAAAAATATGAGGGTAAGCACCCTTTTATAGGATTTACGCATAATGAATGTGATCAAAGGGGAGGGGGGGGATACGTCTCCACCAGAGGAGATTACGGGAAACCCTCTGGTATACACCGAAAGGGATCATGTGAAATCCTCTGATGTATACCGAAGGATTTAAAACGAAGTTTAGTGACGAATTTCAGAGAAGAGAACAAGAACTCCTTTGGTTTGACCGGAGGAGTTGGTACGAACTCCTTCGATTTGACTGGAGGAGTTGGTAAGAACTCCTCCAGTCAAATCAAATGAGTTAGACTGAATTTGCACGATGCACATTAGGAGGAGTTTGTGGGAACTCCTTTGGTCAAACCAGAGGATTTTGCATTAAGTATCGTGGTCAGTAACTTAGCTTTCTGGAAAGGTTTAAGGGAAGTGTTTCAATGGTCATCAGAGAAATTGGAGGGAACTCCTTAGATGTACACCAAAGGATTTTATACTAACTCATTCGATGACCAAAACTTGTCTTCAAAATTTCCCTAAGTACAAAGAATAAAAAATGGAATTCCAAGCAAACCAAAGAAAATTTAAAGAGGACAATTTAGAGAGAGGGGTAACCATGCTCAATCATTAAGGAAAACAAATCAAAGTTAAGAAGTTTTCATAGAAGAGAAATGGGGACTCCATTTTCTTGGAGAGAGGGTTTATAAGTAAATGTTCAAGAAAAAGGAGGTTGTTGATACCTGACACAATACACCTTCCATCCTCAAATCGATCACCATATTGAATTCCTCAATTATAGCTTGGTCCATACCCTTGGTACTTAGTTTAGCCAAAAACAAAATTGGAACACCTACCTTCATATCAAACATCATGGTTATAACCTAGTAGTACATGCTTCCACTGATCATTCTCTATTTGAAGTTTTCTATGGGTTACAACATCTTTCCCTTTATGAATTTATAGTCTCTTTACCTTCAGTGTTGTCTTTCCATTATGGTTTAGAACAACAACATTCCTCCATGTTTTTTTGGTACAATGGATATATCCCTCGTTGAGTTCAAACCACACTATAACAGTCCCTGTTATTACCATAATTTCTCTCCTTTGCGATAATCAAGTGAGCATAGCTGAAAAACTCATAAATAAACTATAACTCATACAACATAGTCAATTGCAAGTATTATAGGCCATTTATGAGCTATCAAGCAAGGTCAAATCATCAAGACCTTTCCTACGATATAAAGCATGCCAAAAACAGAATTTAGGACAAAACATTATGGTGAAAATACCAATTAAACAAACCCAAAATGGAGGAATCCTAAGAATTTCTCCCTAATGGAGTTGACAATTCTATTATAGAGAATTATTTCCTATCAATAGATCTAGGATTCCTTTGCGAGTGGTTTGGAATCTCAATAGATAGTCGATAGATCACTATTTAATTTCCCTAAATCGACATCTCATAGCATGATATGAAAAAGAGAAAGGAGAAAGATGTACCTTTTTATGTTGGTTGTTGTAGATCCTAATGAGTAGTCTCGATCCAATCAAGTTCTAACTCCAACCTTCTCTTCATATTTGCACACAATTAAGCAACCAAACCTTTCTCCAATCCAACATATGCATTTCAATGAATATATTGAACCAAATTGCTTCTTAAATTAAATAGTTCAATACCAATTCCTATATATATATACAATAATCATGCATAAGAACAATAACAGGGAATTGGGGAAAAATAAGATAGATATATATCTAAAAGTGTGAGAAATGTGTTACGATAAGGATGAATACCTGATCCTTTGTTGCAACACCTTCATCACCCAAATCTAGGTCCCTCCATCCTTATCCACGTATATAGAAGTCTTCCTCAAGATAAGGATGTTATTCTCTCACTATGGTAGGTGGATCCAAGTAGATCCACTAGGCTACACTCAAGCCAAGATCTTAATTACAGAGGTAAGGAAACTCTTTCTCAAGCAACAACAACCTCTAGCTCAATACTAGCATAAGGGTGTTAGATCTAAAACAAATCCCTTCTCTAACCAAAGAACCTCTATTTTATAAGACAAATGATGGTTCACATTAGTTGGCAAGAGAGATAATGGCTCTATATGTGTAGGGTTCAATATCTAGCTTGGAAATTGCACGTGCATAGTTTTTAGAGCCATTTTTAGGAATAATCTCAAATAAACAAAAAATTAGATTTACTCTTAGGAATAATTCCACATAAATTTATTTTAAAAGGTAAATTAGGCTAGAAAAGGTGCTTCTTAATGGAATAACTAATGATAATTGCTCAACTCTACTCAAATAGTTTGGAGGACCAATTTTGAGTGTAACAATTATTGATTATACTTACTTCTTTCCAAAAATATAAGGGTTTGGGCCTAGATAGTTAGATAGTACAATTCTTCTTGGGTTCTTTTGGACTTGGTGGGTGAGTATCTTCTTATATTTGTGGGGGAGGTAAGAATTTCAAGGAATATTTTGGGCTCATTCAATTTCACATTTATTGCTTTGATTTCCAAGTCTAACAAGCTTGAAACATATGTTGAGCTTAAATGAATTGCTCTTTACAATTGCATGTATAAGTTAATTTCCAAGGTGTTGGTAGTAAGACTTAAAAAAAATCTCTCATCTATTATTTCTCCTAAGCAATTTGGGTTTCTTGAGGGAAAGCGAATACATGAATTTGTTGGCTCTACGCAAGAGGGTTTAAATACTGTCAAATTAAAAACTTTTCTTGCTATGGTGATCAAAATCGATCTTTCTAAGGCTTATGATAGGACTTTCTAGCTATATGTTCATCTCCTCTTGATTCATGTTAGTTTTTCACTTATAGTTGTAAATTGGATAATGGGTTGTGAGATTTCTATGTCATATGTTCTTTTGGTTAATGGTTCTACCTCTGATTTTTTCAAACCTAAAAAAGGATTAAGATGAGGGTTTCCTTTGTATCCTTATATTTTTTTGTTGGTGGCTAAAGGTCCATGAATTTTGTAGGTATCAAGATAGGGGAAGAAGTAAATTTAACACATTTATTATTTGTATATGATGTTCTTCTATTTACAAATGGTTCTAAAATGGAGGGGGTAGGAGGGGAGACTCCATGAAATATTATAGTTATACAATAAATCCATAGGAATGGAAATAGATTTTAACAAGTCTACTATCTATTTTAACGAGATAAGTGGGGGGTTAGTTACACGTTAGACTAGCTAGCAATCAATTAATAATCCCATGGGGGAAGGAGGTTGGGGGTTAAAAAATATTCATATTTGTGGAAAGTCATTAGCTACTAAAAGCCATTGGAACTTGATTTCAAAGGATAGCTTGTGGAAAAATATTATTGTTCAGAAATATATTGCTCCAAATTCAATTGTGGATTGGATAAGGCAAGAAGGAAAAAGTATCAAGAATATTTCTAATAAGTTGAAAGCATTGGTATTAGCCTTTCATGATCCAGGGAATCATTTAGCTTGGAATTTTGGTGATGCCACTTTAGTAAGGGCTAAAGATAATGCTATTATTAGTTGTGGAATAAAGATTTTTCTTCCTCTAAAAGTATCGCAACACCTTCAAATTTTAGGGTTGGTATATATCAATCAACTAGTAGATCAAGAGTTCATGGGTATTCAGACAAAAGGAAGGAGAACACCTCGGTCCTTGGGATTTGGTGGGAAATGGATGTTATATAGGAATGATTTTGTGGCTTAAGTTAGGAGAGCTTGTATCAAGCTACATGATGATTTAGGCTATATTATTTTGTCACAAAACAAAACAGTTGGGAATTAAATTGCAAAATTGGGTTATCAAATCATGATGGCTTTTGAGGATCGTGAAATCTCTTAACGGTGGTCAAAATTTTAGAAGGTGAAAGTCCCAAAAAAGAATAAGGTATTCATGTGAATGACATTGAACAACAAATTTTTAATGTGGGAGATGTTACAAAAAAGGGCAAAAGCAAGGTCTTGGAATCTACATCCTTTGCGTGAATGAAGGGAAACATCGACTCACCTATTTGTACATTGCACATATACTCAAAAAGTCTAGAAGGATGTAGGTGAGTGGATGAAAATAAGAGATATATGGTAAGGTACTAGAATTTATTAGTTCTTACACAAATGGCTCTGCAAGCATGAATTGAAAGATTATAGATATGTGCCATTTTTAGTTCTATGGGGGCTTTGGATTGTATGTAATGCTTTACTTTTCAAGAATAGATATACACAAAAAAATCTAGACCTTTGCATAAGTGGTTTCCTTATTTAAGTTTTTCAAGATATAAAGTAAGGAGAAAAATCCTAGGTGGATTAGTGAACTTACAATTGATAAAAATAGACCCTAGATTTTCTTTGATGGTGTGTGTTAGGGGTGGGAGCAGATTTATGGTATTAAGGGAGTCATGTACACTTACAATTCTCATTATTTTAGGTTTAAATCTTGTTTGAGAAGAGGGACTAATAAATATGCCAAGTTAGCTGCTTCGATATCTCTTTTGAAGCTGACTATTGAGAAGAATCTAGTCTCTCTAGGTATTTGGTGACTCCATGTTTGTGACAAAACATATGAAAAATGAATAGAATGTACATTCTATCTCCCTACTTCCTTTGGCTACACCTCTAAAGCAAATTGAAGGTCTTATTTCTGATCTCACAATTACTCATGTCTGTAGGGAGCTCAACCTAGATGTAAATGTCTTATCAAAGAAAGGGTTATAGATGCAACTTGAAAATCTATTACCTGTGAAATTTCAAGATCATAACACTACAAATTCATGGTTCTAGGATAGTTAGTTATTGATAGTACTATGTTAACATAGTTTTTTATTAATTTGCCCATGAAATTCCATCTCTCTTCGGGATCAGCAAATGAAGATACACAATGTGTATCACAATCGTGGCGAGCAGATGAAGATACACAATGTGTATCAGTCGTGGCGATATAGTTGTTAATGGAAGACCTACGCCGTCAGAATTAGTTAAACTTAGAACGAGGTTTGGTAATAATGGTAAGCTGATGCGGAGTTAAATTAAGAAAAAATTTCCGAATACACTGTCGGAGAAAAATTAGATATGCTATTAGGACGGCACCGGAGAGCCCTTTCATTGCCGGTAGACCGGGCATTCAGTCACCGGAAACGCTTTTGATGTGACGTTTCTGACACGACGGCTGACCCGCAATCAACGCGTTTTCCAAGCACATGTGGTATTGAGTCTTGACTATAATAAAAAATGATATTAGGTCGTGGAATTATGTCGCCTCAAGCGGAGATGACGGTCCTTCCACTTTTTGCGTCGGATGGAAAGGGAAGGTACGAGACTCAAGAGTCTTTGTCCATAATCCATCCAAACACAAGGAGGACCTTTGTCATTTTTAAGTTTAAAATGGTGTGGACCTTTGACATTTGGTTTGTTTTTAGAAATGATGAGTGGGATGTATATCACCTTTACAATATGAATATTGATGTGTATTATATGAACATCAAGGGCATCTTCCATGTATTAGTAAGTAGAGTGTAGATGTGAGTGGTTTTTTTTTTGAGTGAGTTTGGGAGGTTGTTGGATGAGAACTAGATTAACTTTTGTGTGGTTGAGATGTATTCTTAACTAGTTATGATTGTGATAAGATAGTATGTTTATCTTAAGACAAAGCTTGATGTATAAATATGTAATATTGTTTGATATAATAGATCACTTAACACAACTTTGGTGTCTACTCTCATATTTTTGTACATGGTATCAAAGATAGTATAGGCTTGACTTTCTCATGAGAGGGGTCTATGATCAGGGTGATTTTCTACATTAATAATCCTCTATAAATATATAGGATTAGTGTGGAGATAGTAGATTGTGTTTTTTGAGTGGTTGTATGTTGTAGAAAATGGTTCTTCCTCGTGTTGCAATGTGTTTGTAGTGTTGCTAATCATTGAAGAAATCATTGTGTTCCTACTCTTTGGAGAAGTGCATGTGTTGCTTCATGAGAATTTGTCATGAAGAGGTTATGAGATATTCAAACTCAGTTGTATGAGATTGGGTACATGATGGATGTGTGTTGGTCGTAATGGACGACACATCAACTACAAGACTGTTATGTTGTTGACGGGTTCAAATTCGTCTGACAACGGCAAGGGGTTCTCCCTGATATATAGTCCCAACTAGACTATACATTGTTTTGATTAGGAGACCCATCCAGAATTTGGCCCGGCTGTCCTTGTTACTATTTTTAGGGGTTTTTGGTCGGTTGCAGACCAATTTGCCGATGGGGATGGATGATGAGTAGATATGCAATGTAAAGATGTAGATGAAGACTATGTATGAAATGCAAGCTATATTAACACTAACCTACTTTAATCTATCCTAGCTAGGAGCATACTAAAGTGACCAATGAGTTGTAAGTTGAAACCAAATCTTGCACTACTTCTACACAGATAATTGATATAAATGATCCGGATTATTTTGACACGAAATGAGAGCGGAGATATAATAAAGAAATGTACAGAGATATTGCAGATATTCAATAATATAACAGAAATGTATCAGAGATGCAACCATAAACACAGATATACAGTAATACACGATTTCTATTAATGAAAGAAATGTACAAAGACTGTAAAAATACAGAGTGAAAGACTCGCTAGAATGGTGGCAGCTTATCTCTGAAAAGAGATGTGACGGCTACTCGCATTCGCAAGAAGATGATTACAATGAGGCTCGGAAGGCCCTTTTACAATAGACGGGAATGCCAAAAGTCCTAGACATCCAAAAACCTAACCCTGGGAGATGAAGCGCCAAAAGTCATGTGGGCCCCGTTTAGGTAAGTGAGTACATCAACTTCTCGGGGTCGTAACTTTTGCATACGATCACCGTTTTAGGCGTGTGATAACTCGTTGGAAAGGTATTGTCGAGGAGATTCATTTTGGGGGTTCAATCATGCCTTTGGCTATCATTGATAACCTTGATCTCGAAAAACCTTCATTTGGACCCTCAAAATGGCCCCGGAAGTTAAAACCTGTTAAAAATAGTAAATTGCCAAAATGGCCAAAAAACTGTTTTGAGCCATTTGGAAAAGGTGGGCGGCCACCGATATCCACCTGGATCAATCCTCCCTCCTTATGAAGCAATGGTCTCCATTGCGTTGAGTTCCCGGGGGAGAGGGAAAAGCATTTGTTGAATCTGCATCTTGGTGAGCTGATTGTCTTGCTGGAGAAGTCGAGCTGCTTAGTTTGTGGAAATCTGTCACGAACCTGTGGCTGGAAGGTTTGGACCTTTTTAACCAGTTTGGCTATTTTAGATGATTGTGTGCAGAATGAATCTTCGTGCTTTGCTGCAACCTTGTCGACCTGCTTCTGTTGGATAGAAGGTGCTTGGGCCGAAGTTGTGGTGGCTGCCATATCCTTCTGTTCACCCTTTGAACATATTGTGGAGAAGATGAATTTTGTAGTATGAG
>ML804537.1:116183-130211 GCA_009831015.1 Picea engelmannii | reverse complement strand
ATCTTGAAAAACCTTCATTTGGAACCTCAAAATGGCCTCGGAAGTTAAAACCTGCTAAAAATAGTAAATTGCCAAAATGGCCAGAAAACTGTTTTGAGCCATTTGGAAAAGGTGGGTGGCCACCGATATCCACCTGGATCAATAAAAGAGAAAGATCGGAAACAATTGTATACAAATACGTATAACTAGAGTAGTCTAGATTACAATAATGCATACATTAACAACCCACAAATCTCAAGGCATTAAGATATTTAAAGAAATACTCTAAACTAAAGAATAACACAAATTGCATGAGAATTAGTCTATAACAACATAACATTCTTACAATCCATAGGAACAATGTCCATCTTCACCAGAAGTAGTTCTCATCTCATATCTCTTTATACACAAGAATTCCTTTTATAACAACTGGAACCGAGGGCTTCTCACTATTCATTAACAAAGTATAAGTCCTTGAATTAGTTCTTGAGTTTATGCATTGCTTGAAAAGCCAAAATGTCCTTTTCAAATGGGGTTCTATTCTATTTTATACAAATGTTTAGTAACCCCTATGTGACTCTTCATCTTCATCTTAAAGAAGCAGTTACAAAATTGGTTCACCTTCTCATTCCTAATGACAAGTGTACATAATGGGACGAAATTGGGATTGGTTAGGAAAAGGAAAAAACAAAAGCTAGGTATTTTGTCATTTTCTTATGGATTTTTGTTGCTCAAGTAGGTCGTCCAAACTTCCTGCTGATCATATAATGATTCAATCCTTTTGTACATCAGTTGTTCTAATGTTGTGTTGATCAACACTATATTGTCCTCAAGAGTGCCCATATCCTTTTCCAATTTCGTCATGAAATCTTTACGGATTGTAGCAAGTGTTGATCAATAAGATCTGTGGAGATGAAGGTAGTTGCTTCAACTATTTCCTTCCTGCGATTGGTTCTATCATGTACTACATTCACTAGTTCTTTTGTCACCAGGTTCTTCCCAAGCTCATCTAATCTTGGGAGTCGGCCATGTAGATTTTAACCTTGTACAATATTTTACTGCAAACAAATTTTCAATAAAAGAACAAAAAAGATACAATGGAAAATACACACATTACAAAGAGATTTTTCCCCTAGAAACCCAAACCGGGAAAACCAGCATATTCTATATTCATTCATAGTGATACATTGTTTATAATACAATATACATATAGGAGCAAGCGACATCCAACACCCTAACCCAATGACCTAGATTATTCAAAAACCCTAATTCCTTAACCGGAAATAGAAAACCATCGACAAAAACCATGTGCTGAAAAACCATCCAACAATGTACACAAAAATCGAGGCAACACGAAAAACGAGGCAAAATGCGACATGTTTCCTGAGGATTTTTTTTTTCTCAGGGGCGCTAACCCCAAACCCCCGCAACCCCCTGCGACCCTACGACCCCCCCCTCAAACCCCTCTGTGTGCCCCCTCTATGTGCCCAATGCAACGTAACAGGCACTAAAAATAGTTGTGCAAAGAATATAACACATACCCAATGGGCCATTCTTGATTAGTTCCTGGGAAGCTTTATGGATCCTCGAGCATATTGCCATGGATTTGGTGAATTCTTTGTCATCCTTTTGTCCTATCTGCTAGCAATGATCTAATGCAATAAGACTGTCTTTCTCTCCACTTTTGATGGTCGGTGAAGCTAAGGTGGCACATATAGATTCTCTACTATCCATATGTCCATGTCTAATATGCCTTCGCGAAGTCTTCTATCCATATGTCAATATTTACCTATTGAAGTCTTTCCTCTAGTTCTTCGATCCTTGACTCCTTTTCTTCATTTTGTCGGCATAATCTTTGTATGTTGTCTACGTTGGCATTCATGAATGAGGAGACAACCTTAGCTGTGGCAATGGGGTCTTCTCTGACATCTTTTGTGACAGAGACATGGGTAACTACTGAGATAGGGGCTCCTTCGGTTACCAACACTTTCTTTACATGATCCTACCAGTCTTATTGTCATAAGTGAAGCTCCTTAGATCCAACACTTCACTCGAATGAAATGGCTTCTAGATCCTAAGTCCTAAACAACTTCCTATCAAATATGTTTCTATACCCACAATAGATGTTCTCGGAATGTCCACCTCCATGGGACGCATGTCATCCCTTCTATCTTCTGTGTTTTTATTTTGTCTTTCTTCTTCAATAGATTTGTTTGCTGCTTCTTTTGTTGCTTTCTCTGCTTGCTTCGTTGTTGCTAATTCCTTCATTTCTTGTTCTATTATGAATTTTGCTTATGTTTCAGCTTTAGCTCTAGCCTTTTCAGCTTCAATCTTTCACTTCTTCACGCCATTTTTCTTCTTTAAAACTTTTTCTTTGTTGGTACCTCTTCTTCTCCCTCTACAGATCATGAGTGTGATGAGATGGAAATATGGGAGAGGTGCCCAGTTTCTTCTGTTGATTCCTCTTTCATAGCTACTTCCCTTGCCTTTTCCTCATCTACAATTCTTCTTTTTAGCTAGCCACGCCTGTTAAAAATAACTTCATCATATGTCTTGGCATTTCGGTGTACTTCTTCCTCTTCCGAAAGATTTGTAGTATACTCATAAGGAAGCATGATGTTATTGAAATGTTCCTTGACAATACCCTTAAGATCATATCTCTTGAATCTCTCTTCCCCAAAGTGATAGGAAAGAAGGGTATCTACCTCTACCTGGGATTGTTTAGTATTCTCAAAGAAATAATTGCCGCCGTACAAAGGTAGTGGGGGTGAAATTAATTCCTTCAATCTATACAACATCCCTCCAACTCCGTGTATAATAGTTTGTTATGCTACTTCCTAAAGGATGAGCTTATCGGGTACAAATCGTGGAAGTAGATGTGGTGGCTTTATCACTCCATATATTCTTATGTAAGTACCATGCTCCATGAGATACCAACCCCCGATATTTCTTATAACTGCTATGGCTCTATTAGTCTTGCATGGGGGCGTGGTGCAAAAGATGAATTTGTATAATGGAGCAAGGAAGTGTTCGCATATCCTTTAGTACTCTACATGATATTTGTGTTCCTAGAGTACTTTACAATATATGTGGATTGCGAGGTGAGAAGGAAACCAACTCCATCCCATGTTAGAGTACTTGTGAGCTATACACATTATGTCCAGGAGGTACAAGGACATATGGAAACCAGGGAATGTTCCTAGTTGGGCTTGCTTTACTGTGGAGATAACAGTTGTGAGATTCTCAGACAATATGTCTACCTAATTGAACGAAGTCCCCACATCTACGCAGAAATAAATGAAAGGCATGTATGATAAGGGGAATAGTGTTGCATCAGATTCCCCATATAACCTGCACATCATGGCTACGAAATATTGGTAGGGTCTTCTTAAGGCATTCATGGGGTATCGAATTTTAGGTCTGTATTTAAACTGCTTGTGTGCCTTATACCATTTGGGGAACAAATTTTTCAGTGTATACTCAAACTCACTGAGGATTTTTCCATCTAATCTTTTGCTTCCCTCCTCAATGTGATAGCATTTGGCTTAAAAATATGGCTTGAAAGAAACTATGGGCTCCTTTCTTACGTTGTAGACGTATCTATTGTTTATGTCAGTGTTCTTCAAAATCTAGGAGATGGCATATGAACAAGGGAAAATTGTTGGATGTGTTGCTACCCTAAAGATCCCTGATTTCCTAATGTTCTTGAGTGCTTGAAGCTCATCTGGATCTTCATCTTCGGTGGAGAAATTTGATTTTTTGAACATGCGGTAAAATTCTCCCCATTTCAAGGTTTCTCCATCCTTTTCTAGAAGTCCAACCATATCATCATATGTGGCCCCAATAATCTCTATCTCTTCTTCTTGCTGGGAACTGCCAGAGGCTTCAGCTCCTAATGCCTTTCCTGCCATTTTCTTTTGCGGTGACATGTTATACCCTCCTAAAAAAGATAATTTTAGGGTGCATAATAGGATATAATGTACCATTCAATGCAACTAAATGATCAGGAATATTGGAGGAGTTATTCAGACTATTTAGAAAAAGAGAGTCATCCTCTGAATATGTCAGGATAATGGCAGGCATTCTTAAGCAACCTGGTAAAACTTGGGGAGGAAAGGGTGGAGAATAGGCGTTTGAAAAGAAAAATCGGAGGTCCAGAGGTTAACTTTTTCGATGCAGGTCAGAGAGGTTTATGCTAAGTGTTCCGATACAAGCGGGGAGATGGTTGAAACATTTTTTATCAAAGATGTTAAGAACAACTCCTCCAATTGCATTGGAGGAGTTAGTAAGAACTCCTCTGATGAGGCCGGAAGAGTTAATCCCAACTATTTTGATAAGTCATCGGAAGAGTTTACCAAAAGTATTGAATGCGCCGATTTTTTCTAAGTTGTCTCGCAGTCTTGGGTCCATTGTAGAAATCTTACCCTAGTGTTCCATAGGATTTGAAAACATTGATACCATGTAGATGTTTTGCACATAACATTGTTTTACATACCTAGTATGAAATACTTAGTTTATTTTGTGATATGGATGGTGTACCAACCAATCATGGAAAGACAAACATCGTGACACTCATCATGTTTAAGGTGGCTTCCAAAGTGAATGTGATGTGTAAATCGTTGTTGTATATAGAAGGTAGGTGAGTTGACATAGTATCATTTGACTTTATATGTGTGATCTCATTTTTTTAAGTGCCTAAAGTTAAAGTAAAATTATATATTAAATATAATATTTGAAAAATAGATTAATGTTTTTAAAAATTTTGAAATTTGTTGAATTTATTTTTTAATGTTAGAAAGTGGTGATCAATTTAATTAGTTTGAGTTTGAGTTAAAGTTGTCAATATAAAAATTTAGAAGTAAAAAAGAAAAGTCTATAATGTTGACATTTGGTTTGTTTTTAGAAATGATGAGTGGTGTCACACACCCAACCCCTTAAGAGAACATCTAAGGGATGGGGTGTCAAAGTTTTTAGTTTCTCTTGGTTTGGCTCCAGTCTCTTACTAAGCAAAACCCTGTTTTTATGCTCAGTTGAAGTTTACATCTCACCCGACGCGCTTAAACCAGCTAGAGGGGTCCTCCTCATGACCTCGGGATAAAAACTGGGAGCTAAAAAGTCTGCTTAGCCATGATTTTAGGACTTTAGAATTCCTATGCTTCGGGGGTTCCAACGATGTTGTATAATGTTCCTCCCAAAGACCGAATTTATGGATCACTGAACAACATAGGGAATCCACTGTCCACATCATCTGCCGAGATCCTACGGTTGGAATGAGGCTTCGAGATTTCGGGCTTCAGAGATATTTCCCATTCCCTCACGCGACATTCTGAAGTGTCGCACTGGCAGAGTTACAAAAATCCTCGAGATTTCGCCACGTGGCCAATAGTCAATGGTCATGATTTACTCCAGGACTCTGAAATTCGAGAGTCCAAGAGGTTTAACACATTCACTCCTCCAGAGCATTGGTCTAGCGAAGTGAGAAGGAGTCTGAGATTACGCCACGTAGTCTCTGGATCTATGAACTCCATTACTTTGGGGCTTCAACAAGTTCAGTTCAACGGTTGTGATTGAATCGATTGTGAAGATCGATGGCTTAGAAGGGTTGTGGAGTCTTGACTATTGCGATGTTTAAACTCGTCGTCGAGTTCCCCAATGGGAGATGCACGTTGGTAGAGGAGCCAATGGGTTCCGTCGATTTGTGGACGGGTGATGATCGACGGTCGTTGGGGATTGCAAAACCTTAACTTATGCAGTTTTTAACTCAACCTTTAGATGCCACAATGGTTCCCCACCATTGATCTGTCCTTGTTGAGATCTGATAGTGAGGACTTAACCGGGCATTGATCCGACGGTCCTCCTCTACAACTCCCAGATCTGATGGCTGTGGTGGCTTTGGCGTTGAACCACCTCTAATCTCCCGAAGTGGTCAACATCAGGATGACCTCAGTAGGGATTTGACGGTCAAGGAAGCTCTTGAAGGATCCCTAGATCTACAATTCTCATTATTTCGCAACTCTGGACTTCAGAGGCTACCAACTCCTCACGTCGCAAGTTCCCCGAAGAACTAAATCTCCAAACTCTCTAATCTGATGCCAAGTGTTCTCATCTTACCAATGGATTAGATTCATTTTGGGGTTCGTGACTTTGAAGGATTTCACATTTGGTAGGTTCTTGGTCAGGTTCCTCTGGAGTGCTAAGTATCTGGACTATGGGATCGCTTTCCATGTGTCCTCTCATCCGATGACTCTAATTCGACAGACAACCTTGGATAGGGGACAAGTAGGGGCCACAAGTCACTCCACAATGTGTTCCTGATCGTTCTTAGATCGACGGTTGAGAGGGATCCCGAAGGATCCGAGGATCGACGATCCATGTCACTTCAGAAGTTTCAGCCTCAGGGGGTTCAACATGTATCTCTTGACTTTACCTACGGACCATGATGGATCTATCATCACGTGTAGCTAGCATCCATGGATAGGATTTTATCCAGCTTGTAGAGACTCCAGGGAAACTCATGTCTCCCTATGTCGTCGAATATCAGGACTTCCGAATAACCATTGATCTAGGGACACGTGTCCCTCCAATTTTAACATTCCCAATTTACTTCGCGACTCCAACGTTAGACCATTCCTATTCTCCTGAAGTAGGACTTTGTCAAAGCATTTAACGCTTCCCTTTCCTAAGTCTGATCTAACAACTAAGAGGGATCCAAACTGGATCCCTAGATTGACGACCCTCGTCAATTCACGACTTTGACCTTCGACTATTTTTTAGGGTTGTGGAGTCACACATCCCAAAGTCCTGAAACTGACGAGCTAGCCCCTTTTTGGAATAGCGCAGGGTTCCCAGACCCCGGTCACATGGATACTTTGGAAATTATAGGGGCTAAGTGCTAATCCTTTAGCAACAAATAGGTTAAGGACATGGGCATGAGCCCTCAATCAAATGGGTGAATAGTCTAAAGCAAAAATGCTCTTCTCTGACATAATTCAGACTTTGACATTCCTGTTAAGGTAAACTTAAAGGGGTTGGAAAGACTTAGACATTTCAGTTGATCCTACCCCCAACCCTTCTGCAGATTCCCATCCCATGGCTATCTAGTAGCAAAACTGAGATAAATTGAGAGATCATATAGATATAACAATTTACAGAAATCACATATATTTTCTAACAATTGTTTAAATACTGAAAGATCGAATCATAAACATAGACACTTCATCATCGCATCCAATATAATACACAAAGTATGAAAATACTTATCATAAATGGAAAATGTGAATCACATGCTAAAAGGGGTGCATGTTTCCTCCCAACCATAGGCACAACCACTCCTACTGGATTTACCACTGGCCACCCCCGAGCTAGACCATGATGCTCTGAGAGATATTCTTTCTCTTTGCTCCACCATAGTCAAGGACGAAGGTTACTCTCCTTCTCCCATGGGAACTTGGAAAATGGTTTTATCTTCTCGAAGCAAGGTGGTTTGCACGAGTACTTCCTCAATCACTTGTCAACCTCATTTATCAACTTGTAGCAAAACCCTGCCCATGGATTCTTACAGCTAGATCGAGCTTCCTTCTCAACTTTTTCCTCTAAACTTCAGAGTCGAAGTATGTTCACTACTCTTCTTGGGAGAGTGTTTTCTCTGCTCTGCTATCTCTCAAATCTGTCTCTCCCCCCCCTGAATTAACTCATTCCTTGCCTTCCTTAGAAATATTGCATGGGTTTGAATCCCAATTCATGGTCAAGCCTGAAAGCCTCACTGATGGGTACCTTGCCCCATCTCCTCATTAATTCTTGAGGATCACCTTCCAACTACGAGCCTGACTGGTAATTTATTTCTGGGTCAAAGAACAGTTGAGAAATTACACCCAGTAGGTACTATTCTGGTGAGGGTCATCTCAACCATAATTGGTTTCCCTTCACCATCTCTCTCATATTATCCATGGTATATCTTAGCAAATTTTCCCCCTTTCAGCAGTTGTGCAACACATATTCAAATTTGAAATCCATGGAGATGGTTTCCCATTTCCATTCGGGAATTGGTAGGGAATGCAACATCCCTTCTGGATGCTGGTGTTCTTCCTTAACCTACTGAAATTCTAGACATTTATCCAAGTAATCAACTATGTCCTTCTTCAGTCCCATCCAATAAAACATTTTCCTAGTGGCTGTGATCATTTTCTGATAACCAAGATGACCAATATATGGTCTTTTGTGTAGTTCATTCATTATGAACCTCTTCAAGTCATCACAATTTAGAATGTATAATCTACCCTTGTAATTCAGTAGGTCGTCATTAAGCATCTAATAACCTTCATACTTCATCCCTGTGGGCTCTTGATTTAGGTATATGATGTCACGGTCTTGAAAAATGCATATGTTTCTTGTGCAGTTTTGACTCTCTCTTTGACGTCAGATTCACTGGTGCTTACAACTTCCAAGTGAACTATTTTCATACTTATACTAAGGACATCAACCACCCTATTCTCCTTTCCTTTGATACGTTTGCTTTCAAAATCAAACTTGCTAAGGAGAGCCATCCACCTAGCTTGTCTCACATTGAGTTTCGGTTGGTCAAACAAATACCTCAATCAATTATGGTCTGTCATAAGTACAAATATCGTACCTAGGAGGTAGTGCATCCACATCTTTAAAGCATGCACTATGGCAACCAATTCCATATCACGGGTCAAATAATTGACTTCATGCTCATTCAATTTTATGGACTCGTAGAAAATCACATGTCCTTCTTGCATAAGTACTCCTCCAAGGCCTTCCCTGCATTTATATGTACACACAAGGAAGTCTTTGTTTGGATCTGCAATCTTCAACATAGGCACATTGGTTAGAATGTATTTCAACTCTTGAAATATTTCTTCACATTCTGATGTCCAAATTAATTTAACGCCCTTTTTCTGAAGGGAGGTGATTGGTCAACCAATCTTGGAGAATCATTTTATGAATCTCCTATAGTATCCTGCCAAGCCCATAAAGGATATGATATCAGATACATCCTTTGGGGTAGGCCAATCCATGATGGCTTTAATATTGTCAGGATCAACTGCCACTCCTTGAGATATAACATGGCCTAAGTAATGGACTTGTTTCTGGAAAAGTCACACTTACTAAGCTTAGCATAGAGCTAATGTTCTCTTAGAACTTGGAGTACTAGCTTGAGATGGTCTTCATGCTCTTCCCTATTCTTGGAATAGATTAGGATATCATCAATAAAAATCAACACAAATCTATCCAAGAACTTTCTGAATACATTATTCAATAAGAACATGAACGTGGTTGGTGCATTGGTAAGCCCAAATGGCACCACCACAAATTCATAGTGACCATATCTTGTCCTAAAGGTTGTCTTGTGGATGTCTCCATATTTAATTCGGACCCGATGGTATCTTGATCTCAAGTCAATATTGGAGAATATTGTAGCACCCCTTAATTGGTCAAACAAGTCATCGATCCTTGGCAAGGGATATTTATTCTTGATGGTCATCTTATTGAGTTGTCTATAATCTATGCACAGTCTGAGTGTGCCATCTTTCTTTTTCAAAAACAAGGATGGTGCTTCCCATGGAGAAACACTAGGCTGAATGTAGCCTTTGTTCCACATCTCCTTCACCTATAGTTTGAGCTCAACTATCTATGGTGTACTCATTTTATAGGGTGTTCTAGACATTGGCATTGCTCCTGGTACAAGTTCTATTGAAAAGTCAATATCCCTTCTTGGATGTAGACTCGGTACCTCTTTTGGGAATACGTCTTTATATTCTCTCAATATGGGATTGTTCTCTAGGTTGGGTTTGTCATTCTCAACATATTTTAGTACTTGTATTGCATACACAGGACATCCCTTTCTGCAATACTTCTTCACTTGGAGGGCTAATATTTGTCTCAATGAGACAAGATTTTGAATCCCTTGTAGGGTTACCCTTCTTCCTTCTTCATTTTCACATTCCAAGGTTTTACTGTAACAATCCTATTTGGTTTTGTGGGTAGCCAACCAGTCCATGACAATCAAAAGGTCATAATATCCTAAAGGAAGTATTTTTAGGCTCGCTTGGGTGGGCAATCCACTCATAACGAATTGGCATGATGGTAGGACTTATGTTACTTTTATTTTGGTTATAGTGGCTAATTGTACCAACCATGATTTAACATGTTTAACTTGTTGCAAATTACATTTCTCAACAGTTTGAGGGGCAACATAACTCAAATTAGAACCAGGGTCAATTAAAATGGAAACATGATGGTTGGCAACCGTACCTTCCATCTCCAACACTGAAGTTTGGTTGTACGCTTGTCTATTATCCAAGGTTGCATAAATTTGTGGTAGGCTCCTAACCACATCATTGATTGTGGTAGCTTCTTGCATGTTGTAGACCTTCCCATTGTTATGTTGCCTACATGGAAAATCCCTTTGCAAATGTTCTTCTCCACAACCCCAACATTTCAAGGGTTCTCTCTTTGTGTTATCAGTCTTACTTGGGGTTATCCCAAAGGGTTTATTTCCACTTTGAGAGGGGAATTTTTTTCTAGTAAACACTTTTAGTAGGGAGGCTCATCCTAGAAAATTTCCCATAGTTATTGAATATTGAGGGTTTAAACCTATTTTTCTTGAATCCCGAACTACTCTTCTTCTTCCAGTCCTAGGGAGGTTCAGTCTTGTTCTTGAACTGCTCATAGCAATACCTTGCCTTTCGGATAGTATCTTCTAAGGTCTTTGGATCATCAAACTCAATTGTGTTTTGTTAGGACTGAGGTAATCCAATAATAAATCGTTGCATCTTTACTTTTTCATCCTTTATGTAGGGCACATACCTCATCAAATCAATAAATTTGTTGATATATTCATCTATGGTGAGTTGTCCCATCTTGAGTTCATAGAAATCCTTGGTATTCCCATCAAAGTACTTTTATGACATATACTTCTTCTTGAAGTATTTCTCAAATTGTTTCCATGACAAGTCCTTCTCATGGATTCCTTTTACATTCCTAAGGTCCTCCCACCAAATGGAAGCTTTTCCATCCATATTGAAAATGGTTATCCATGCCTTTAAGTTTTCAGAGTAATCATGGACTTTGAAGTACTTCTTCAATCCAAGTAGCCAAACTTATGCTTCTTCCCCCTTATTGATTTCTCCATCGAAGGTGGGTTGTTTGGATTTCTTGAACTCCTCAGGGTCATGACTCTTGGAATGCTTCCTCTTCTTTCCTTTCCTCTAGGAATGTGTACTAGTTTTTCTATTATAAGATTCCTTGGAGTTGTTAGTTTCATCACCAGAGGATTCCTCCATTGAGTGTCTCTTGGCCCCATATCGGGCCTTCTTTGAGGTGATCCTCCTGGTGTGGTCACTTTCATGACCATGCTTTTGTATCTCTGGTGGAGTCTAGGTTGTGTTCGTATGATGTATGTCCACTTGACTGACTGTTGGTCCATGTTGTAGCTTCCTTTGTATGTTTGAAAAACTTTGTTGTAGAACTGCATTAATTTCCCTTTGCTTTTCCTTCTCTTTTATCATCATTTCATTGTCAGCCTTACAACTTTGTAA
Organism: Picea engelmannii; assembly: GCA_009831015.1. Classification (NCBI taxonomy): domain Eukaryota; kingdom Viridiplantae; phylum Streptophyta; class Pinopsida; order Pinales; family Pinaceae; genus Picea; species Picea engelmannii. Next base: position 118,671 of record ML804537.1, on the reverse strand, counting down.
CTCTGCCATGAGGCTTCTCACAGTTTCATCCAAAGGAGGGGTTTCCACTGCCCTATTGTCATTAGATTCTTCCTCTCTATTGTGGGAGCTCTTCCCTAACTCTTGATGTGTCACCATCCTTTACGTTGTAGTTCTCCTACTGTTTACTGACTGCTTGAGTGTTGATAAAACATTTTCTGTTAGTTACTAATATACCAATTCATGAACAACACATATCATTGCAGGGTGAAGAAATTTCTTGATTTGGAAACATTAGCAACCTACAATGCAGACTTCCAAAATATCTATTAAGAATAGAGTGTTTTGTTCCTCTCTTCAGTGGAGGTTCAAACAAGTTTCTTATAGAAGGGGGTAAGGTAGGGTGTTACCCCATAAGTTCTCTAATAACTTTTTTACGTGACTCATGCATGAGCCCAAGTAGGCCAAGTGTTGTTGCCATGCTCTGATACTAATTTGTCACACATCAAACCCATTAAGAGAACATCTAAGGGATGGGGCATTGAAGTTTTCAGTTTCTCTTGGTTCAACTCCGGTCTCTTACTAAGTAAAACCTTGTTTTTCTGCTCACCCAAAGATTACATCTCACCCAACACGCTTAAACCTGTTAGCGAGGTCCTCCTCATGACCTTGGGCTAAAAACTAAGAGCTAAAAGGTCTAGTTAGCCATGTTTTCATGAATTCGGAACTCTTATGCTTTGGGGGTTCCAACGGTGTTGTATAATGTTCCTCCCGAAGACCAAATTTTCGAATCACTGAACAACGAAGGGAATCGATGGTCCACATCATCCGCCGAGATCCTACGGTTGGAACAAGCCTTTGAGACTTTGGGCTTCAAAGATATTTCCCATTCCCTCACACAACATTTTGAACTGGTGGAGTTACGAAAAGCCTCGAGATTTTGCCATGTGGCCAACAGTAAACAATCATGATTTACCATGGGATGTTATAAAAACAGGACCATGGAGCAATAAAATAAAACAAATGTGGAAACAAAAAATAGAAGATATACAATACAATAGAGACACAGATTTACGTGGTTCACCCAATGTGGGCTACGTCTACCAGAGAAATTGCCAGGTCCTTCCTTTATTATTATCCAGTAGATGAAGGGATACAACCTACAGTAAAACCCATTGTAACTTCCTCTTCTTTCTCTCACAGTCTCCTCTCTCAGAATACAATACTCGCCATAATGCATAGCCGCAATACATTTCCCTGATAACAGAGGGTTGCCTTCTAGGGCAAAAAACCCTAACATAATTTATACTGTTAGATCTGTGACCTTATAAAGAATGGTCCAGATTTACAATGAAATTACAATATACATTTACAAGGCAATTTTTCCCTTGGGGGCTTCGCCCCTGAACCCCCATCGGGGGACACTACCCCCAACTCCCCTTGGGGGGGCGCTTGCCCCCAGACCCTACAGAGGGGGTACCCCCCCTCTGTACTCCCCCACGTGGAAGAGTGCACATACTTCTGGGGTGTAAATTCTTCATGGGGTATAAACACAGCTGAAAGCAAGGACCTCTGAATCAGGAAGATAATCGGGCTCCACAACCAACAATATCCCACTTGGAGACTGATCTCAACAACTCCACCGCTGTTGTATATACTGGACTCTGAACTTTCTTGGACCTGGCAAATTTCTCATTTTCATCTTCATTCTTGAAGACCAACTGAAACTGAGCAAGAACTCAGTTTCTCTCTGGTTACTCCCTTTGTTAACATGTTTGCAAGATTCTGGCTAGTGTGTATCTTTTCCAACTTCAAACGTCTATCTTCCAAGGCGAATCGTATGAAGTGGTACCTCAACTATATATTCTTAGTCTTCGAATGGAAGATTGAGTTCTTTGCAAGATGAATTGCACTCTCATTGTCATAGTACAACCTGCTATTCTTCTTCTTCTTTCCCAATTCCTCCATAAACCTTTGTAACCAAATCATCTCTTTACTAGCCTCTGTAGAAGCAACATACTCTGCCTCTATTGTTGAAAGTGAAAAAAACTTTTGCAGTTTCAAAATCCAACTTACTATTGTTCCACCTATAGTAAAAACATACCCTATGGTGCTCCTCCCGCTGTCTTTATCACTTGCCATATCTGAATCAACATATCCCTGTAGAAAAGTGTCTAAACCTCCAAAACATAATGCATGAGTAGCAGTACCTCTCAAATACCTGAGAATCCACTTTACTGCCTCTCAATGTTCTTTACTTGGATTGTTCATATACATGCTCACAACTCCCACTGCATGTGCAATATATGGTCTTGTGTAAACCATTGCATATATCAAGCTACCAACTACTGATGAATAAGGGACCCTGGACATGTATTCTATCTCCTCCTGTGTCTTGGGAGACATTTCCTTAGTTAATTTTAAATGGCTGGCCAAAGGTGTACTAACTGGTTTTGCATTTTTCATTCTAAACCTCTCCAACACCTTCTCTGTGTACTCACCTTAAGACAATGTCAATTTGCAATTTTTT
>ML804537.1:98659-113763 GCA_009831015.1 Picea engelmannii | reverse complement strand
TTTAGCCAACACATCCATCAGATCCTTCGTTGTCTTTTCTTTCGAAATATTGAAAGCCACTAACACTGCCAAGCTCAGTCGTATTGTTCCTAGAGCCTTTCTGTCAAGAATCTCCCATTCTTCGTCCTTCATGGCCGTCGGCTTCTTTGCTACTCCACCCAATGGTAGGAATATATCCTTCTGATATAAATAATCTTCCATCTACATCTTCTATAACTGGTAGTTTTGGCTGTTAAATTTCTCAACCCTAAACTTTCCATCTTTCGACATTGCTCCCATTCAAACCAGGAACCCTCTTTTCCTGCAAGTTACCTTTCACTCTGATACCAGTTGTTATAAAAATAGGACTGCAGAGCAATAAAATAAAACAAATGCGGAAACAAAACACAGAAGATACACAATACAATAGAGACATAGATTTACGTGGTTCACCCAATGTCGGTTACGTCCACCAGAAAAATTGCCAGGTCCTTCCTTTATTATTATCCAACAGATGAAGGGATACCACCTATAGCAAAACCCATTATAACTTCCTCTTCTTTCTCTCACAGTCTCCTCTCTTAGAATACAATACTTGTCATAATGCATAGCCGCAATACATTTCCCTCATAATAGAGGGTTGCCTTCTAGGGAAAAAACCCTAACATAATTTCTACCGTTAGATCTGTGACCTTATAAAGAACAATCTAGATTTACAATGAAATTACAATATACATTTACAAGGAAGTTTTTCCTTTGGGGGCCCGCTTGCCCCCAGACCCCGCAAAGGGGGTACCCCCCCTCTGCACTCCCCCGCATGGAAGAGTGTACATACTTCTGGGGTGTAAATTCTTCATGGGGTATAAACACGGCTGAAAGAAAGGGCCTTTGAATCAGGAAGATAATCAGGCTCCACAAACAACACGGGACTTTGGGCTTTAGGAGTCCTAGAGGGTTAACACATTCACTCCTCTAGAGCACCGGTCTAGAAAAGGGTGAAGGAGCCTGAGATCACTCCACATAGTCCCTCGATCTATGACCTCCATTACTTTGGGGCTTCAACAGGTTCATTTCGACGACTGTGATTGAATTGATTGTGAAGATCGATGCCTCAAAAGTATTGCGGAGCCTCGACTAGCGTGACGTTTAAAATCGTCATCGAGGTCTGCAATGGGATATGCATGTTGGTAGAGGGGCGAATGGGTTTCATTGATTTGTGCACGAGAGATAATCAACGGTCATTGGGGATTGTGGAACTGTAACTTATGTGGTTGTTAACTCATCCTTTAGATCGTGCAATGGTTCCTCGTTGTTGATCTGATAGTTGGGACTTAACCGGGCGTTGATGCGACGGTCCTTCTCTGCAACTCCCAGATCAGACAATTGTGGTGGCTTTAGCATTGAACCACCTCTAATCTCCCGAAGTGGTAAACATTGGGCTAACCTCAGTAGGGATCCGACAGTCAAGGAAGCTCCCAAAGGATCCCTAGATCTACGGTTCTCGTTACTTCATAGCTCTAGACTTTGGAGGCTTCCAACTCCTCACCTTGCAAGTTCCCCAAAGAGCTATATCTTCAAACTCTCTAATATGGCCCCAAGTGTCCTCTTCCTACCAACGACTGAGATTCATTTTGACATTCACAACTTCAGATGCTTTCACATTCGGTAGGTAATTTGTCAGGTTCCTCCGGAGTGCTAAATCTCTGCACTATGGGATCACTTGCCACGTGTCCTCTCATCTGACAACTCTAATTCGACAGAAAACCTTGGACATGGAACAAGTAGGGTCCATGGGTCACTCCACGATGTGTTCCTGGTCATTCTTAGATCGACGATCCATGTCACTTCAGAAGTTTCATCCTTTGGTGGTTCTACTTGTATTTCTCAAATTTCCCTACGGACCACACCAGATCTATCGCCATGTGTACCTAGCATCCATGGCCATGGTTTACTCCAGCTTGAAAAAACTCCGAGGAAACTCACGCGTCCCTATGCCACTGAATATCCAGAATTCCGAATAACTGTTGATCTAGGGACACATGTCCCTCCAATTTCAATGGTCTCGGTTTGCTCCACAACTTCAGAATTTGAGAGTTTTGACGTTAGACCACTCCTATTCTCTTGAAGTAGGACTTCGTCGAAGCATTTAACACTTCCATTTCCTAAGTCCAATCTAATGACTGAGAGGGATCCACACTGGATCCCCAGATCGACGACCCTCGTCAATTCATGACTTCAGCCTTCGATTGTTTTCGAGGGTTGTGGAGTCACACATCCCGAAGTCCTAAAGCCAAAGAGCTAGCCCCTTTTTGGAATAGCGCAAGGTTCTGAGACCCCGGTCACATGGATACTTTGGAAATTCTAGGGGCTAAGCGTTAATCCTTTTACAACAAATGGGTTAAGGACATGGGCATGAGCCCTTAGTCAGATGGGTGAATAGTCTAAGGGAAAAATGCCCTTATCCAACATAATTCATACTTTGATATTCCCGCTAAGGTAAAATTCAAGGGGTTGGCAAGACTTAGACATTTTAGTCAATCCTACCCTGACTCTTCTGCGGATTCCCATCCTGTGACTATCTAGTAGAAAAACTGAGATAAATTGAGAGATCATATAGATATAACAGTTTACATAAATCACAGAGATTTTCTAACAATTGTTCAAATACTGAAAGATTGAATCATAAACACAGACACTTCATCATCACATCCAATATAATACACAAAGTATGAAAATACTTATGAGAAATGGAAAATGTGAAGCAACTGCTAAAAGGGGTACATGTTTCCTTCTAACCATAGGCATAACCACTCCTACTGGATTTACCACTGGCCACCTCCGAGATAGACCATGATGCTTTGAGAGAGATTCTTTCTCTTTGCTCCACCACATTCAAGGACGAAGGTTACTCTCCTTCTCCAATGGGGACTTGGCAACTAGTTTTATCTGCTCCAAGCAAGGAGGTCTGCACAATTACTTCCTCAGTCACTCGTCGGCCTCTTTTATCAGCTTGTAGCGAAACCCTGCCCATGGCTTCTTACAACCAGATCAAGCTTGCTGCTCAAATTTTTCCTCTCAACTTTAGAGTCGAAGTTTGTTTCACTGCTCTTCTCGGGAGAGTGTTTTCTTTGCTCTGCTATCTCGCATATTTGTCTCTTCCCCCCGAATTACCTCATTCCTTTCCTTCCTCAGCAAGGTTGCATGGGTCTGAATCCTAATTTTATTTCAAGAATGGAATCCTCGCCGATGGGAACCCTGCCCCATCTCCTCATTAACTCTTGAGGATGGCCTTCCAACTACCAGCCTGAATGTTAATTCATTTCTGGTTCAAAGGACAGTTTAGCAATTACACCCAGTAGGTACTAGTCTGGTGAGGGTCATCTCAAGAATAATTGGTTTCTCTTCACCATCTCTCTCATAACATCCATGGTCTATCTTGGAAAACTTTCCCCTTTTAAGTAGTTGTGAAACACATATTCAAATTCGAATTCTATTAATAGCAGAAAATCCATACATTGACCCTTTGATACAAAGGTTCATCAAATCAAACATTCACACATATTTAGTCCACCATGGTCTCTTGGACAGTTATAGTTATATTTACAAACTGTGGGAAACATGGGTATTACAAGTGGGATGTATATCACCTTTACAATATGAATATTAGTGTATTATATGAACATCAAGGGCATATTCCATGTATTAGTAAGTAGAGTGTATATGTGAGTGGTTTTTTTGAGTGATTTTAGGAGGTTGTTGGATGAGAACTAGATTAGCTTCTGTGTGGTTGAGATGTTCTATTAACTAGTTATGATTGTGGTAAGATAGTATGTTTATCTTAAGACAAAGCTTGATGTATAAATAGGTAACATTGTTTGATATAATAGATCACTCAACGCAACTTTGGTGTCTACTCTCATATTTCTGTACATGGTATCAAAACTAGTATAGGCCTGACTTTCTCATGAGAGGGGTTTATGATTAGGTCGATTTTCTACATTATTAATCCTCTATAAATATATAGGATTAGTGTGGAGAGAGTAGAATGTGTTTTTTGAGTGTTTGTATGTTGTAGAACATGGCTCTTCCTCATACTACAATGTGTTTGTAGTGTTGCTAAGCATTGTAGAACTCATTGTGTTTCTCCTCTTTGGAGAAGTGTATGCGTTGCTTCATGAGAATATGTCATGAAGAGGTCATGAGAGATTCAAACTAAGTTTTATGAGATTGGGTACATGATGTATGTGTGTTGGTCGTAGTGGACGACACATCATCAACTACAAGACTGCTATGTATCGCCATGGAAAGGTTAAGCTCTACATGGAACTCCCTGATTGTAGTCATGTGAAGGGCCAATTGAGAAACCATTATGGAGAACGGTGTCGTGAATGCATTGATTTATATCTTCTCTGTCGAAAATACATATTTGTATTTCACCGAGAAAATGTGACTTGTCTACCTAGATTGCTCATGGTGGATCAATTTGTTGTGTAAGGTTCTTGTGGAAGTACATGCATAGATATGCAAGTCAATGTAGAAAACACTATGTGGAAGATTGCTATGGTGTTTTGAAGTATCTGCAATTTGTGGCAGTTGAGAAGGAATGAAGAGAGGTTGGCACTTTGTTGCAATGAGATGATTGAGGAAACAAAGATGAGTGTGCCATTTGAGGATCAACCTAGTACTATTAGAGTGCACAGATCAAATCTTAATATGATGCTAAAAATGTTGCATTTACCAATAATATTTAGATTAGCTAATGGTAGCAATGTCGATTGGATAACATTAGATTTATTTATTTCCCATGGGATTGTATGAGCTACTAATGTAGCATAGAGAGAGTCGATCTAATTATTTTTTTCTTTTTGGCTACCAATTGGTTTGACTGGTTCATTTATGTCACATTCACCTAAATTATTTGGTGTGTGGCATTTTTTCATTGGGTTGTTGAAAATGGTTATGATTGATATGTCAGTAGAGGCAATTTAGATGTGTTGTTTGTAGAAAAAATTTTGTTGCTTAAAGTCCTCCATTTAGTTTTTTGTGATTTGTTGTGAGTGGCATGTTAAATCTTGTATGTATCCATGATTAATTGAGCCCGTGTGATGGATTTGTTGGCTATGTGCAACCCCAATGATACAAAATGATAATGTTGGAGAGGGCAAGAAAGAGAAACGTAAGGTGAAGTTTCCTTGTAAAATTTGTACCGATGACTACCTTACACATTTATGCCCCAAACTTGCAGAGGCTACAAGGTTTTTAAATCTACCGCCCGCTGTGCTGACGAATCCATTCACACACAACCAACACTTAGCCTCGAGCTCTTTGAAGGCCAGAAATGCATCTGGTGGAAGTCAAAACCCACCATCGCAAGATGGCGACCGTGTTTCTATCAATATGGTCAATGCGAAAATAGATATAGCCACCTGCTCTCGAGATTATAGATCTTCAAAATATAGTACCAGTATAGAAGCTCCTCCTTCCCCTCCAAAGACAAACTTATAGATTGAGAAACCAGAGCCACCGCCTCATATTCTGAAAGGAGTACTTAAGCGCTCTACCCACAACCCTAATGCTAGAGCCACCCAAAGCTACTCTATTATTGAGGATCTAGGCCTAACCCCTTGCACGATGTTGGCTTTGGAGGTACTCCATACATGTCTATCACAAAGGAATGCCTTACTCTCTGCCTTAGGAGCTCTAGAACATAGTGGCTCGAAAATTATCAAGTTTGACATCACGGATATGAAGCCTCGCTTACCTTACCATGTGGCTTTCCAAATCCACATGGAGTATTCCAAGTATACTATCAAATGAGCAGTCATTGATAAAGGTGCTTCCACCTACATGATGTCCCTGGTCTGTTGGAAATCTCTCGGTTCTCTGTCCCTTTCCAAGTCATAAAACATGTTGACTGCATTTGACAGTCATTCCTTCCACCCTCATGGTATTCTCCCCGCATTTTTGGTCCAGTTAGGTGGGAAGATGGTAGAGGTGGAGGTAGAGGTAGTTGATTCACCTCTTTATTATAAGTTGTTACTAGGTCACAATTGGACCTATGCTATGGTCGTTGTCGTATTGTTCGTCTTCCATGTACTTTATTTTCCTCATCAAGGGGAGATCATGACTATCGACCAATTATCCTTTGTGTACTCTAGTCCTAATGCATCTGTTGGACCGTCAATCCCCGTGATCGAAAATTCTCAGCCGACAACTGAGAATATCAGTGTTGGAATGTATTCTTCCCTCATGGGTACTTTCGACTTCTCGACACTGATTCACCACGTTTACGCCATGTCTAGTAGGCCCACTTCTGTAGGGAGGTCCATTCCTTTTCACACTTCCTATTTTAGTGATCCATGGACCCTACCTTCTCTGAATTCGTCGTGAGAAGGATAGTTGCATGCTAGCATGGCTATACCACTATTGATAGCAGAGATTGCATATCAAGTTGTCCTTGACTCTTCTGTCGATCCTGATCTTGTTACCTTGCAGACAGACAAGGAGGATCCCGTTCTTAGGCCTGTATGGACCACCTCGTTATCTTGTTTACATGATTTCCTTGACGAGACTCTTCCTTCGGACAAAGCCATCCTCGAAGCCATGAATGGTTCCGAGAGACCTTGGGATGACATGCATCATCGATCCTATTTTCTCCCAAGTCTTGAAAGAATCGAGCAAGATGACTTTCGGTCTACCTTGAGTGAGATAGTCGGTCACGCCATAGTTCCACTCGATACGCACGACATTTATGCTGAAGGAAATATGGCGAGTATTTATCCTACCGTCTCGATCGATATCTCTCGTACCCCTGGAAAAATTGAGAACGTAAATATAGGTGCGGATTGTTCACCATAAGAAATTCTGATCTACACCGATCTCTTCAAAGAATTTCGAGATGTATTTTCTTAGTCATACGAAGAGATTCCAGGGATCGACCCTCGGATTGTTGAACATGAGATTAGAACTTACCCATATGCTAAACTTGTTTGACAATGTCTTAGAGATTTGAATCCTAGGAAGGCCCCTACTATTAAGGCAGAGGTGGAGAATATTCTTAACGTCGGCTTCATCTACTCGGTTCCCTTGACCAAATGGGTATCCAATCTTGTTCATGTAATTAAAAAGAAAGGAACCATCTGTGTGTGTATGGACTTTTGCGACCTGAACAAGGCTTTTCCTAAAGATAACTTCCCCATGCCCTTCATTGATCAGATTCTCGATGAGTGTGCAGGAAGCGAAATATTTTCCTTTATGGATGGATTTTCAGGCTATAACCAAATCCAGATCAAACCCGAGGACCAACACAAGATGACATTTATATGTCCTTGGGGTACTTTTGCATACCAGAAAATACCTTTCAGCCTTAAAAACATTGGAGCAACCTTCCAACGTGCCATGACTTTTGCTTTTCATGATCTCAAGCATATAGTATAAGCCTACCTGGATGATCTTGCTGCTCACTCTCGCAAGAGAGTGGATCATGTTATACACCTTCGACTAGTTTTTGAAAGATGGCATTACTATAGAATCTGGTTAAACCCTCATAAATGCATCTTTTGCGTTAAGTCTGGTCGTCTCTTAGGGTTTTTAGTTTCTGAGACCGGGATCATGGTAGATCCTCTTAAGGTTGAGGCAATACTTCAGTTGCCTCCCACGCGCACAATTAGGCAACTTCAAGGTTTACAGGGAAAAGCTGACTTTCTATGTCGGTTCATAGTGAATTATGCCAATATTACTAAGGGTTTCATGCGCCTCCTTAATAGAGACACCCCCTTTATCTGGGATGAGCGAGCCCAAGAGTATTTCGATGCTTTGAAGAAAGCCTTGGTATCGTCCCCTCTACTGAAATATTCTGATTACAGTAGAGATTACCTACTGTATATTGCCGCGTCATCAGAGGCGATTGGTATGGTTCTAGTTCAGGAAGATGATGAGCTCCATGAGCACGTCATCTACTATCTTAGTCGAAATTTAGTCGGTCCTGAGCTTAATTACTCTCACGTTGAAAAGCTAGCTTTGGCTATCGTTCACGCAATCCAACGCTTACGTAACTATCTATTACTTTGCAAGACTATGGTGGTTGCCAATGTCAATCCATTTCAATATGTCCTTACTATACGTATCATCGGGGGAAAATATAATAAATGGATTGTCCTATTACAAGAATTTGATCTTGACTTTTCTTCGGCCAAGTCCAAGAAATCACTAGTTTTTGTAGAGTTAATATCTGATTTTCTGCGATTACACGAGGATGTTATCCATGTCAATTCATTCATAGATGAACACATTTTCCTTATCTCGTTGTCCGATCCCTGGCATGGAGACATTGCTTTATATCTTCAAACCTTGAAGTTCGCTCAACATCTCTCGTGAGAAGATTGACGACGTGTTAGATACCAAGCCAAAAAGTATACCATCGTCGATGACACTTTGTATCGCCAAGGTGTAGATAATATCTTACGTCATTGCTTAACTCATGAGGAAGTCGAGCTAGTCCTAAATATTTGCCACAAAGGGGCTTGTGGTGGTCACCTATCCAAGCTTGCGACAACCCAAAAAATCCTGCGAGCCGGTTATTTCTAGCCCACTATATTTAAATATTGTATCGAAGCAGTTAAGAAGTGTCACCCGTGCCAGGTGTTCACTCAAAAAATGTGCTCACATCCAGCCCCTCTTCACCCAGTCATCACCGTCAGTCCTTTCACCAAGTGGGGGGTAGATTTCACTGATTGCAACGCAACTTTGGCTGGGGGGCATCAACACATTATCGTGGTTGTCAACTACTTTACTAATTGGGCCGAGGCCATGCCTAACTCCGATGGGAAGACTGCAGCCTTCTTCATGTTCAACCAAATTATCGCCTGGTTCGGTATCCCGAATGAGATTGCCACTGATCATGGCAGTCACTTTCAGAATGAAATGATGGTAGAACTAGCATCTAAGCTAGGGTTTATACACGGTCATTCATCCCCTTATTACCCCCAGGCAAATGGGCAAGTAGAGGTCGTCAACAAGTATCTCAAGACCATTTTTCAAAAAATTGTCAGTTAGAGTAATTCCAATTGGCACATCATGCTATATCCCACACTTTGGGCATACCAAACCTCGATTAAGACTGCCACTGATTTTTCCTCTTTTCAATTAGTGCATGGTGTGGAGTCGATCCTTCCTGTTGAATGTGAAATCCCTTCTCTCAAGTTGGCAGTTGAGCTCCTACCTGACTCTTCATATTTAGAGAAACGCCTTATGCACCTAGAGAGTCTTGACAAGCAGCGTCGAGATTCCTTTACAGCTATTGAGGAAAACAAGAAACGTGTCAAGGTTCAGTACGACAAGTTTGTCTTTCCCCGGTTGTATGTTGAGGGTGACTTGGTTCTCTTATATGACCAAGCCAAAGAATCGCTAGGGGCAGGCAAGTTTAAACCCATGTGGCACGGTCCTTACATCGTGTGACGTGTCCTAGAAAAAGGAGCTTACGAATTAGAATATTATGAAGGGAATATGTTGGTCGAGCCCAGAAATGGGCTCTACTTGAAAAGGTACTACACTTGATCCCTAGGCTTGGGCGGAACTCTTTGTATACTAATGTAAATTTAGTGTATATACGTCTCTTTTCTCCTTTTATTTTGTCTTTAGCTTGCTTATCGAGTTTTCCCTTTGTTGGAAAATGTCAACGGAGTATTTGGTCTATCTAGGATTCACAGACGGAGCTAGTCGTCATACATGGAACTTGGATTCTGCCGCTTGGGTGGTTTACTCACCTGAGGGTCTGCTGGTGTCTTCAAGTGGTGCATGCCTAGGGCCATCCACGAATAATGTGGCAGAATATAACGTCGTCATAGAAATTTTACATGATGTTATCTCGCATGGCATCCACTCTTTAGAAGTTCACCTAGATTCCCAGTTAGTAGTATGTCAGTTGAATGGTCATTACCGTGTGCGTTATCCTACTTTAATCCGTCGATTCCTACGGGTACATCTCTTAGAACGAAAAAATTGATTTTATTACATATTATCACATTCCTAGGAGTTCTAATCATGTATCTGATGCCTATGCTAACTATGTTTTAGATTGGCATTTGTCACATTAATAAAGCAAAGAAAACCATTAAATCAATGTACAAATTGTAAGATATAAGTAAAGCTGAAGATCCTTTTTTATATATTTCAAAATATGGTGTTTATATTACAAAATTGGGGCTAAAACCCTCAATACACATATACAACCGGTATACATATCCCACGACATATATGCTCGTGGCACCAGATGTGTGTCATGGTAGCAAACCACAACGTTTGCAAGACGCTGAAAGAGTCATACCCATGCTCTAGGTACACCAACCACCTGTCGCTGCATGGATTCATGTAGATCCTCTACCTGAACCATAGGAATCGTCTATGTCAAACGATATAGGTTGGTCTGCACGTTTTGTAGGAATCTCTCTGCTTCTCCTCCCATCGCCTCATCTCCCCGATTCCTCTGTCTATGTCGTAGGAATCCCTTTGGTTGTCGTAGACCCACATCTGCGATTACACAAGTGTCTAGTTAATACTCAAACACCATCTCGAAAATATTTTTGTTCCTTAATACAAAAATACAAAAAAATGAAATATTTAATTTTTTTTTTCTTACCTATATCACCATAGGCGGCCCCTGGTGGAAGTGGCATATCAGGATCTCCTCGAAAATCAATCCCTTCATAGGGATAGTCATCCAGCGCAATGATATGTCGTCGCCACGAGAAGAAGAAATCATCATTGTAGGGTGTGGTCACCCTACCTCCCCCCTGTCGTCTCATGACCTCGATCCACCGTACCATGGCTAGATCGCATGGTCCTTTAGGAAGAACCTCCACTCTAGGTCCCAAACCTAGAACCCACTAAAAAAAGAAGCTACAAAGAATAGAGGCAAATCCAAAGTTTCTCTTACTCCCTTGTTTTCACTTCATCCACTGACCCTTCATATTGGTCAGCAATGAGGTACACCAATCGTAGACAGTGGGTCTAGCACACTCTATTGCGTAAAACATCAGCGGTCTCGATGCTTGATGCAACGAGGATGAACCTATGATCCTGGTAAGCACAAGCACTATGATATTCAAAATGAGATTACTTATTGCCCGGATGGGGACTTGACTTCCCACCTTAGGAGTCCCTGCTATACAGTGGGCATCGATATACTCTTCAATCTTCATCCCACTCCTTGCTCCACGTGAATTGAGGCTCACAACCTCCCCTCGACGTGATAGACCAGTCAAGAAGTATATGTCCTCTACTTCGATCCTCAGTGGTTGTCCATCGAAGATAAATCTTTCGCTATTAGGGTCCCAGTAACCCACCAACATCTCCAATAACCTCACTTCGGCCCTCATTCCTTTGAGAGCCCAAAATTTGTACAAACCACATCTTTTTAGATCTGCTTATGCCATCGGATCTCATTCAACAATTGCATCCACCTCCTCATGCTCTCGCTCTCTCCATTCCAGGACCATCCAACAAAAACAAATCAATTTTTTGAGTTAAACCCCTTTTTTTGGCCATTTGCATACATATATGCAACCTTATTTTCACATAGCCATGTGTAGGGCTTGATAAATTCACCATGTGGTTCACACATGGGCGTATACCTCGTCGTACACGCGACCCTAACAAAGGAAACCCACATACATCGAAAATCCTAATTTACGCCCTCAAAAACTAAAAAAATGGAACCTAATTCAAAAATTTAATCCACTGAATTTGAAGAGGATGAGATGAAGAGTTACCTAATCCAGACGGTTTGTGATTTTGTTTCCCGATGATCCCACAATTGTCGTTTGAATCTTGGAGGTATTTTTGGTCCAAATTGCACTATTTGGGTAAAAATCAAAATGATACAATATTTTTTTTATTTTATTACTATTTATAAGCTATTTTTACCCACTTTATATAGTTTCATGCTATTTTTTAACCGAATGGACTAATTCATGTGTGGTTTTGAGCTGGTTTGTTGTAGTTTTGACTGAGTTTTCTTGCAGATTTCAACGTCATGATTAGTCGTTCATCACCTTGGGTAGGTATTTTCATAACCTAGCATATAGGATAGGTATCCACTCCATTGTGCATTTTGGCATTATCCTTCGACTACCGATTTTGTTTTATGCCTTAGGTACAAACCCATTTGTTGCGACACAAAACCTTCTGTCTATTATAAGTAGTGTCGCTAATAAATGGTAGAGACTGACCAAACATGGGTTCCCTAGTTAGATCCCCTTTGTCATTTGGCGCCCATGTCGAGTTTTTTCCTTAGCACCGAGAGTCCATTATAACTTAATACTTGACTTTATAATGAACCTCATTCATCATTCATGCACATGTGGCCTTATTCCCCGCAGACTCCCAAAAAATGAGTCTTAGTTAAGCTCTTTTCCGACTCGTCTAAAAACCAAAAAGATTGTCGAGTGATTTGTCCCTTTCACCTTCGTTAAACTAGATTTGAAAGGTCACGAGTCTTAGTTAAGCTCTTTTCCGACTCGTTATCAAAAATGGAAAAGATTGCCGAGTGAACTTGTCTTTTTCACACTCGTAAATTGGATTTGAAAAGACGTCTATTTGGTACAATTTTTTCCCCTTTTTCACACCAAGTAGACTAAAAGACATAAAAAAGGATATTTTTTGGAGTCAAGTTGTGATTGCATCTCATTCCCTTGCTTGCAGTATTGAGCCTTTACCAGGTTCTCGCTTTGCATCATAAATCGTTGCCTAAGCAATTTTGCATCCTCAACCAAGCAGAGCCTTGTTTATATCCTTCGCAATTTGACATCCTATACCCTGGAGGAAACATCACCCCGAGTGTCCATCTCCTGCATGCATTTCCTTGCATTAAGCATAGGTACGTTCCACTTCTGGAACTATTTTTTCTTACTTGCGACACTTGTTTCCTCCTCTGTATCATAGCATTCGTTTGTTATGAAAAAACAAAAAAATACGGGCGGGAAGGGAGTAGTATATTATAATTGGCAGCAGTCATGTCACCTTTGAACAAAGCACACAATTATTGAGTCCTTGTGTCATCATAATTTTGGGTTTTAGCATGGCCTTAGGAAGCTGATCTCATTACATATTTTTTTCTACCGACTGGTTACTCTTCCAGTCCCTATAGAGAACGTTATTGATGCCTCCTGCATCTAATAGTCACATCATTGAGTCTATCCTACCAGAGTCCACCATATGTCTCATGCTCTTGTTCAAAGGAAGTCTCACCATCTGCGTCAGCCACTCCTAAAAAATATTGACTTTGCATGTCGGCCATACCCTCAGTTTGTCTCAGAATCACATGATAATATGGTCTCATCATGCACCCTAGCCCTACTTGCATCATTGGTAGGTCACCTTGAACCCAACAATTGACATTTCATCATTGGTCATTGACTGGGTGGTTTCCCTTGTGTTCGATGGCAAGACATCTATTCACACTTTGGGATTCGTGCAATGTCTTGGATTCCATTAGCCTTATTGATGGTTTCCTCGCCTTTGTCAACAATTCTCATCATTAGTTGTTATTTAGAGGGTATTTTTCATGCACCACTTGCATTTGATACACGCGAAAGATGCATAGGGTCGTTGGTTCATGAACATGTTCTTCGTCCAATCTCCATCAAATCATGAAGCTCATGATTTTTTCCTCGTGCTGACTGATGAGAGATGCCTTAATGCTCTCCTTTCAGTGGGTCTCTTTCCATTGACTTCAACTCATCTATTCTGGATATGGGACCTAGATTTTTATGAGTACCTTGAGGCTTGCAGTCATTAGTGGTAGGCTCTCTCTCCATTGATAGATGGGAATACATCAATGTTTCCTGATCAATGAATTTCTCAAGTGTTCGAAACCAACTCCTTTATTCACACTTGTAGGAATGTACTTGGTGCCTTGATACCTACTTTCATTATTGGTAGGTTGTCTTGCGTTTGTTAACGGTATACCTCAATGATCAATAATCAAACGATGTCTCATTATGTTCGACCTCAACTCCTTTATTCACATGATGTAGACTTGCACCCTTGGCGGATATTGTAGAAGACTTGAAGACATCACTATGTGGTCACAACTCTCCTAAGTTGTTGCTTCCCTTTCATTGGACCAACACCTGTTCGACTTTAGTGATCATGGGAGATCAGATTGTACTTCATGGTATACATATATATTTAGATTGATTTTTGAGACTAGTTTTCACTGGGCCTTGTTCGTGACTATGGCAACTTTTGGCATATAACTGCAATTGTATCTACTTATTCATGGACACAAACAGTTATTTGGTATATTTTCTGCATGGATCTGCATTATATTCTTGGCAGCCATGTATGCAAAGTTAGTACAAAATGTAATAAGCAATCGAGTTCATCCATCTGGTTCTCTACCATTCCACTCCTGGGTTATCCATAATTTATTTTGGCCATCGCAGACACTCCTCTGATATCACACATTAGGAGGCATCTGTTATAGCAAGATTTGCCTCACCATTGCTATCTTGCACATAGGGCCTTTTTCCATTTCCCTATGCAGACTTACCATCACTTTTTAGCTATGGATTCATCAAAAAGGGATGGTAAGTCTGCATAGGGAAATGGAAAAAGGCCCTATGTGCAAGATAACAATGGTGAGGCAAATCTTGCTATAACACCGACCTGAGATATCAGATCTCGAGCATATATGTCGGGTGAATTTAGCGTAGTAGAGAAATCTGTTGAAGAGATTCTCATAGACCTCATGGCTGAGAAGGTCATGTCTGTAGGAGCACAAGATTTGTCGACAAGAGGAGTGCAAACATCCCCATCGACTGCACGTTGATCTAGGCCCTCTCAAACTGAGACATAGAAATGAACCAAGCATCGTGATGACTTGGCGAATGCGAAGCTCATCCCATTAATCCCGCTCGACTACATCCCACCTCTAGCTGGCACGGTGAGTCATGACAGTGTCCCAAGGGACTTCGACTACACAATGATCACCGCGTACGTCCCGAAGGGGATACACGTAGTAAGAATACAATTCTAGAGGATTCTAACGCTTAAGATCAGTGACTTCAACTTGGGAGATCGCAAAAACTATGGAATGCTCGCACCACACAAGTACTTGACCAAGA
>ML804537.1:86125-98077 GCA_009831015.1 Picea engelmannii | reverse complement strand
GTGTTCCACACCTATTATCTACAACTGAAGAGGGCCATCGAATCCTTCCCTCGCATGAGGCCAAACACACTTCATAGTTTCATGCCAATCACGAAGTTCCGTGTAGATAGGTACTTCATCTATATCACTGCATGTGGGGACAAACACAAAGAATATCTCTAGTCCTATTACAAGCTCACAGAGGAGGACATGGAAGAAATAATCAAGGAATGGCATGCAGAGTTCCTTGTACCAGTTGAAGAGGTAGAACTGTCCAACCCTGACCTCATTGAAAGTCCTGTAGTCACTCGTGAAGAATATGATGCACCCAACATCAGTAGGAAGAAAAAGAAGGAAGAGGTACATGAATTGAGCAGTGTATCAAAGGAAACTACACCGGATTCACCAGAAGGAGGAGGAGGTGATGAAGTAGACAAAGAAGAGGATGAAGGGGGAGAAGACAAGAAGAAGCAGGTCAAAGTAACATCGCCTAAAGATCCCCTGACAGAAGCAGAAACATCCAAGAAAATAAAGGGTTCCTCGATGAAACCTTCATCGTGGAAGAATTCAAAAGCCAATAAACCTCCATTCCACATTGTGCTCACGATGGATGACATTGAACTTATCATTGTCGTTGTATCGGATACCTTAGAGGATATATTGCATCGAAACGAAGCCAAATAAGAGACAATGTTTGACAGGATCGAGGCAGAGCTCAAAGGGGTACAATAGGCTCTTTATTCGAGCCATACAATGTCTACTACACCGTTGTCAGTAGGGGACGTAGAAGTACAAGATGAGCCTGCCTAGATACAAAAATTAACAAGCTCGACCGAGGCTCACCTTCATCAGGTCCAGGAGGAAAAGGAGCAGGCCACAGAGGCATTGAACGGGTTGCGCAACAAGAGAAAGACGACCTCCATGCAACGTTTGTAGAATATAGAGCATAGATCCAGAAGGAGAAAGAACAGTTGCTCACAGAGAAGATGGAAGTCAAGGTGGCAGTCACTAGAGCACTTTGCTCTGTGTTGGGCCTCACACAGATAGAAGAAGACATAGTGGAGAGTCAAGTAGGGATGCTCGTTGAATCCATTCAACAGCTCCAAGCATGAATAGCAGAACTGGAACTACAATCTGTGCCAAGCACTCCATAGGAAGTGCGAGATAAAAGAGAGGAAACTACCAGGAGTGTGATTGAGAGAATCAAGGCATTGGCCTTGGAATGCAAGCAACTCAGCAGTTGAAGTGCGCAGACCTACAAGCGCCTTGAAGAGGACCCTAAACTAAGGACATTGGAGTCATAGCTCCAGGAGGCAAAGCAACAGGTAATGACAGTGAAAGCACAGTTGAAGCTACTGTCACCGGTCGAGAGGATGAAAAGGTCACAGGAATAGCACACAGTTCAACAACAGGTCCATGCCATCCAGAGTAAAGTCATGGAAGTGACACAGAGGCTCCAACCAGTGCAGGATGAAGCTTGCACACTTTTTGAGGAGATTGAAGGAAAAGGTGCACAACTAGAACAAGTAGTCACCATGGTAGAACAATGCTTGGAAGGACCAGTGACTGAGAAAGTTATTCAAAAGTTCACCGAGCAGGAGGCTCTGGTGAAGCAACAGGTCGAGGCAGATCGAGCCAAGCTCGAGGCCTTCGAGGTAGAGTTACCTAGATCAGAGTGACTTAGGATGAGTCATAGGTGAGTTTTGGGGGCCTGTTGGCCCTTGACCAAGTTTTGTGGAAACGGTGGTCATGTTTGACCAATTTTGGGACTTTGACAGGCTGGTCGAAGATGGAACGCTAGGCGAAGCGGAGATCATGGGATCTCGCCCCCTTTTGTGAGCTTTTTGGATTTAGGGTTTATGTAACGGGTATGGGATGTAGACCCATGGGTATTACCCATGCTTAGGCCCCTTTTGTAATGTATAAATAAGTATCTAGGCGATGTAATAAATGTTGATGGCTTAGTGCTAATGTTAGATAAGTGAGAATAGTTGTGAATGATCTGTGCATACTGTGTAAGACTTGCAGAGATAAGTTCAAGTGATTGTAGGAGGTCATGTAAAGTATTTGTGCTATGACCTAGCTCGGGGAAGGAGGATCTAGCGAGGTGCGCACAGATCTCCTGTCCTATGCGGAGTTGGTTTTGATGCTCTGTGCATGTAATGAGATTCACATATGATAATAAAGAAGACAATGAGTTGGTGGACGTAGCCCCATGCTTGGGGTGAACCACATATATCCTAGGGATGATTTTAAGGACGAAAATTTATTTTAAAATGTAGAAACCTTGGTGAATCTTACTAATCCTTCACATTCCAACTATAAATGTTTGGCGATATTTTTGTAAAAATATTCAAATTTCTAAGGATTTTCTACATTTTTTTATAAAATTTTGGCCTTTTTTAAGTTAAAATAATTGTATCCTATAGAATTTGGGTGAATCATTTTTAAAATAGTGAATCTCTTTTTTGGAAAAACCATGGAAAATTAGCCCATGAGCGAAATTTAGCCCCTAAAATTATCCCTGGTATATCCTGTGTTATGGTTGCTTTGTGTGATTGATGTGATTTATGCTTAGTGTTTCCCTCTCTATGTATGTTAGATGCATCTGATATCATATCTTAGTGCTTATTAATGTGAATGAATGCTAGATATTATCTATTTCTATGTGCTAAGTGCCTGAATGTGTTACATCTTGTTGAACAATACGTTGTTCTGTAATAAGGGTTTTACCTGCGATGTGAATAAGGTTTAAATGCTAATGAATGTTAACTACTAAATGTTATGTTAAGTACTATAATCACAGATCTGTGTCCCAGCTAGGTTGCATACACTTGAGTCCTACAACCCCCCCTGCCTCTACCTCGAGTGAGACTTCATCTGCTTTGAACCCTGGGTCTGCCCTTATGCCAACACCTGTGTTTCATATTTCATGAATTTGTTTGTACTGCTAGTAATAATCTTTGAGTAATAGAAAGGAATTCATTTTTGTTGGCACTCCTTCTCACATTGATTATACTTGTTATGTATTTTGGTTATTGTTTCAGACTTCACTCATTATTAGTGTTTTGTTTGTAGTAGCCAACCCTCATGTTTTTTTCTTCTAATGCTTCACCAAGAGATCCACCCCCTATTAGATGCCTCTTGTTGATAGTAGTCTTTCCTCTCCTCTCCTCTACCACCTCATATTACTTATTTGGATGAAAATCATACCTATTTTTCCTCTGTTCCCTCTGGAAATACATAGCTTATAAATCTTTATAATTTTTCAGGAACGAACCCCATTGCCCAATGGCCTTGCTCTTATGTTTTGTCCTACCACCTTTAAACTTTTCACCATGGTAGAATATGACCTCTGTACACGTATCACTAAATATTTTGAATATCCCAAATAGAAATATGCCTAAGAGAGCCCTCTCTGGTTGGAAGGGTCAGAATCCAACCTAAAGTTGGTTGAAACAGTTACCTCTGTTGTTTGTCTATCAGCTGGAAAAAATTTACAGAGTGCTAACATTCTGGCGCCGTTGTTGGGGATGAATTTGAAAAATTTTCCATGGGAAAGAATGACATGGTTGAGTTCTAAGGTCTGAGAGAAGCAGACACTTAGGCACATATTGGCTATATTCCTGCTCTGGTGACTCCATGCATCAAAAATCAGTTTGAAGGTGATTCCACTGATAGAAGAATCCAGGAATTTAAATTTTCGTTGGCGACTCCACTCTCAATGCAGAATCTGGCCTCCAAAACATCATTGGAAACTCCACTCAAACTTCAAATGTGATTCAAAGACTCCACTGGAAGATGAGAGCCCTTGACAGAGGTATGAAAAGACATCATGGGAGAAAACAAGTACTTAAAGTTGAGTTTTCTCCAAGATATTATATTTTTTGTTGTGAATTACCTCTGGTCCTTTCTTTAACATGATAAATACATTTTTCTTTACCTACTGCATTCAAATGATGATCATGATAATCCTAAAATTGTATATCCTCCTCTTAAAGTTATATAGATATTTCCTTAGATTATTACTGATTTTGGTCAAAATCTCCCATCTGAGCCATGTGATAACCACAACCAAGTTGATGAGCCTCATGAAACCAAGGCTGATATTTCACCTCATGTACTTGATCCAACACCTTCCAAGACCTAGCAAAGATATAGACCTCTAAAATTACCCCACATCCTTCATAATTTTCCTCCAAAGCACTATGAATATCTACCTGTGTTTGATGGGGAATATGGTGCGCCATCACAGCTGAAAAACACATCCAAGAGTTTGAGAATTTTATAGATTTGTTTGAGATTGACCATGACAATGTTTGTATGAGGGATTTCTCTCAATCCTTGAAAGGAGATACCAAAAAATGGTTTAAACATATCAAGCCAAAGACAATTAGCTCATGGGAAGAATTGAAGAGTGTTTTTTTTAAGTTTTTGGGTAAGAAGAAATCTCTAGACCTACATCTTACAAAATTCTATGCCTTGAAAGGGAAAAGCAATGAGACCCTTTACACATTCATTTGAAGTTTTTCTAGTATTTATTATGATTTTCCCAAAGAAATTCAACCCACTCAAGTTGTTGTCATGCTCCAGTATGCCACTACTCTTCACCCAGATTTGTCTTTCCTCCAGTTGGAAAGAAGACCTGAGACCTTACAACAAATGTTTAATGATGCTCAGGATATTCAACACAATATCCTAGCATGTGAACAGATTCGAAGTGAAGGGTTTGATGTTCTAGGACATGAAAGTGAATATGAATAGAATACAGTTGATTGGGATTTTGAGCATAACAGTGATGGTGTTATAGGTCCTCTTGAAATTTTGAATGCTAATGATTTTTCAGAGGATTATATTCCACTTATTAAAAGAGAGGACACTTATGTAGTTTTTTATCCACCCCATGATAATCATGAAGCTGATTGTTTCATATATTCATTTGTGGACAGTCAAGAAGATGAGTTTGGAAATCAGTCTGTTGAAGAGCAAGTTGATGCTCCAAGGTTTTTCTTTCTACATGACATTGCAGATGTTGTTGATTTGCCTATATCTGATGAATATGATGATGATTATGAGATTGATTTCTCAGAACATCCAACTGCATGTTCTCTCCCTGAAAATATTCCTTTTTAGCAGTGTAGTGAGATCCATCAGCTTACATATCACATTTGCAAAAAAGAAACTTTTGAACCAGCTGAAGGAAATTCATTACCTCTATGATTTTCTTCATTTAAATTGTTGAAAGAAAATTCTAAGATCATGATTGAGGAAAAGGAATGTGTGTTGATGCCAAATCACACTGATTCACTGGAACAAATTGACAAGAAATTGCAGCTATTGGTCGAATATGAATCTAAAAATGAGTGTGTTCAGCAATCCAAAGAAATGGAAAAATGTGCATGTGACAGAAATGAAAGAAATGAAGAAATTTCTAAATAAAAAGTAATAACCTTTCCATTATGTTTTTCTTCTTTCAAAGTGCTCAAACAAAATGTCAAAAATGTTTCAGATTAGAAACCCTCCAGGTATTATGTTAAATTTGAAGAGAGCAATAGACTTGCAAATGAAGAATATATCCCGTTATGTTTTTCTTCCTTTGAATGGTTAAAAGAATATCATGAGAAAATAGAGAAATTTGATCAAGGGATTGTTGTCAAAAGTCATTTTCCTTATCCTAAACTTGATGAAGATATTCAACAAGATTTCCAACAAGACAAAATGTTTCAAGGTTGTCTTTCTTCCCCTGTGAATGATGTGGTTGTTCAAATTCTAAGTGGCGTAGACATGGATGTGTTGGTTTTCTTCATATGAGATATGATGGGTATTCGATATTTTATTACAATAATGAGTGTTCCATATATAGGGAACATAAGGTGACCATCCATGAAAGGATGCGTCCCTTGAATAATCAATAACTACTTATTATTATCATTTATTTATTATATACTATTTTAATAATCAATAATAATTATATTATTAATTATTATCTTTAGAGAATGTCTTCCCGATGTTATCCAAACATCAACACTCCCTCTCAACGAGGGAGACATTCTGAAACATGCCACTCTTGTCTTTGAAGTATACAAACTTCACCCTAGACTCATGACACTTGTCTGTTAGTCTTGGGAGACATCTCTCTCCCACCTGAACTAAGGAGAAATTCCTTCTGTGATTCTCCCTCTGAGCTAATTAACTCTCTCTAAGATTAGGCTCACTTTGGGTCCGCATGTAATAACATATAGCATCTTGAGTCTTTATCATTCCTTCTCAAATCACAATGACTAGGACAAAGACCACACCAGGATCTTTCACCATAGGCACACACCTATGAGTGAATGTCGGCTTGATGCTAACTGACATGTGGAAAGCACTTCAAGCACCTCGAGTCCATATTATTCCTTGTCATGATAAACGAAGGACTAAGGCTATGCCCATTTATCACAAGTGCACCTTTGTGATAAATGTATCATATCTCCCTTGGTCTGCAGCCCAATGTAGGAGAAGTTATGCCCGATGTTGAAACATCAACACTCCCTCTTAGCTAGGGAGGTATATTTCCATAGTAGTACACAACTACTGTACAGAGACACGTCATCTCCACAAGTGGTACAAAACCACCATAGTAGTAAAAGATTTGTCACACATGGCACTCCCATGTGGACTTCTAGAGGCTATTCCCTCTAGGAACACTTAGGTTCAACTCCCCATAGTGTGAGACATCAAGGGTAAACTTCCTTGGAATGTACTCATGTTCTATGAACATGGGATGATGGGCTATAAGACCAAATGCACTTATTCCTTCTCCAATAAGTGTCCTCACAGATCAAATCAACTCAATTCACAAAGGAGTACGATATGTAGAACGTTTGTCACACATGGAACTCCATGTGGACTTCTAGAGGCTACACCCTCTAGAAACACTAGGGTCAACTCCCATAGTGTATTAGATCAAGGGTCAAATCCCTTGACATGTCCTCATGTGCTCTCCACATGGGACATTGGGTTATAATCCCAACTGCACTTATTCCTTCTCGAATAAGTGTTCCACTTATCCCTTCTTAGATAAGTGTCCTCACAGATCAACTCAACTCAATTCACAGAGGAGTACGATCTGGAGAAAGTTTGTCACACATGGCACTCCATGTGGACTTCTAGAGGCTACACCCTCTATAAACAATAGGGTCAACTCCCATAGTGTATGACGTCAAGGGTTAACTCCCTTGACATGTCCTCATGTGCTCTCCACATGGGACATTGGGTTATAATCCCAACCACACTTATCCCTTGTCGGATAGGTGCCCCACTTATCCCTTCTCAGATAAGTGTCATCACAAATCAAATCAACTCAGTCACATAAGAGTATGATTTGGAGAATGTCTTAGGAAGCTACAAACATCAACACTCCCTCTCAACGAGGGAGGCATTCTCTGCCATGACAAGTTTGTCACAGAAGTACTTAAACTTCATCCTGGTTTGGTAAGAACATCCAAATAGGAATGTACTGCACCAATACTTCTTTCCTTTGCACCATGTCTCAGATGAAATGGTACTTGATCTTAATGTGGTTCAATTTGTCATGAAACAATGGATTATCAGAGATCTTCACACAACTTTGGTTACCATAATGAATAATGGTGGAATCCAGCACATGTTCATATAGATCTACAAGGAGCTTGTGAAGCTACACTACTTCACGGACTGTCATACTTAATGCAATGTATTATGCTTCTATTGTTCTCAATGCCACATAAGTTCATTTCCTGGTACACCAGGAAACCATGAAAGATCCCAAAGTAAAGCAACACCTAAAGGTGATCTTTCTGTCCGCTGTGCTCCCTGCCCAATCAGAGTCAATATATTCCTACCATATCATATCAATACTGGAAGTATATCTCAAACCATGTCGAACTATGCCTCGTAAGTATCTCAACACATGTTTCACAACAATCTAGTGTGTCTATCTCAGCTGACTTATAAACTGGCTAAGTGCACTCACTGCATAGCAAATATTTGGTTTGGTGTTAACCAGATACATCGAGTATCCAATCAACTGTCTGTACAGAGTCAGATCAATTTCATCAAAATCAAAAGAAGACACACTTAGTTTCTTTAGATTCGTCATCATTGGTATAGCCACAGGCTTGAAGTTCAGTATCTCAAACTTTTTCAATATCTCAACTGTGTACTTCCCCTGACTCGGGAAGATCTCATCAGTTCTCTGCCACACCGCTAGTTCCAAGAAGTAGTGAATCATACCAAGGTCCTTCATCTTGAACTTAGAGGCCAATGCATACTTGCATTCAATAATAAATCTCTATGTACCTATGAGGAATAAATCATCAATGTAGAGGACCAAAATCAGGGCCTCGCCATTAATAGTTTTGTAGTACGGGTTGGGATCAACAACACTTTTGTTGAATCCCAAACTCATCAGGTGTCCATCAATCCTTGCATACCAAGACCGAGGTGCTTTCTTGAGTCCATACAAGGCCTTCTTCAACCTACACACATGAGACTCCTTCTCATGTATCTGGCTGCTTGATGTATATTTCTTCCCCAATTTCTCCATTGAGAAAGGTTGTCTTCACATCCATCTGATGCAGTTTCCAACCCATGGATGCTGTGAGGGAAATAATTATTCGAATATAAGTGTATAGAGAAACATGATCAAATGTCTCCTCATAATCTATTCCCTCCACCTGAGAGAATCCTCTAGCAACAAAACTTGCTTTTTTCTTCTCGATGCTTTCGTCAGTTGTGTGTTTGATCTTATAGATCCATTTGAAAGTCACTACAGACTTCCTTTCAGGTCTTGGAACAATATACCACACATCATTCTTCATGATGGATTGATACTCCTCCATCATGACATTTCTACATACTGGATGACTAGTTGCCTCCTCATAACAGGAAGGCTCAAAATGAATGATGTGGCTCATAATTGTGGCATAGCATGAATATCTCTAAGGTCTCTTTCTCTCTTGGAAGGTACCATGAGGAGTTGCATGTCCTTCTTCCTCCTTCAGATTCTGATGAGTCCATGTAGGTCAATTCTGACCTACTACAATATATCTGGGAACATCAACTGGAGGGGGTGAAGGAACCATCTCTTCTTGTTTCTCACTATCAATCTTCATGTGAGATATTCTAGATCTCTTCAAGGATACGTCATCCTCAAAGATAATGTCTCTGACCAGGGATGTAGGTCCAATACACCTTCAAAGACTCATTGTAGCCCACAAATGTACCATTTCTTCCTGAAGGGTCTAGATTGGTCATTTTCTCCTTGGTTACATGAATGTATATTGAACACCCAAAATATCCTGAAGTGTCGAACCTCAGGTTTCACTCTGATGAAGGCCTCCTTGGGAGTCATGTTCCTCAAAGTCTTATGAGGGCTTATGTTCTGAACATACATTGCAGTTATGGATGCCTAGACCCACATAAACTTCATATATGGAAACTTCAAGCAGTGAACAAACAAATGACACAGAGTTTCAGGAAAACAACAAAACCGTGTATGCCACTTTTCAATCAGAAATACAGAAAGATAATAAAGAGGCAGTTGTTTTATTTGATTCACTTGAAAATCATGGTTTTGAGAAAGCATCCATGAGAACTCTGGAATAGGAAATAGTTCATGTTGTTAGCTTTCCACTTTTTCAAGAATATTATGAACATGAACTTATTCCCCTTCATTCATTTGTAAGCCAAAATGACAGTCCTCAAGCAAATTTCTAGAACGTTAATAAAACCAAACCAGAATTGTTTGATGAACAAGTGGATATTCTTGATACACATAATCTGGATGTCATATTTGAAGATGTTCAAGGATGTATGAATGTTTTTGTTGATGTACATTGAAGAGTAGACAAACCTATTGCTGCCATTTCATTTGAAAATGTTCTCAGGACATAAGAAATAGAGGAAGAACAACAAACACTTATGACAGAGGTTTGTCTTTCAGTTTTTGTTCATCGAGAAGAAATGATTTTTCATGGTTTCCTGTGGAACGTTATATGTAAAATTATAACAATAAAAATTTAAGTCTTAGGATGTATTGTAAGCTCAGAGATGAAGATAATGGCCAATCAACGTCAGTATTAGACACTAATTGTATTACACCAGCAGTTTCTTTTCAGCAGGTGTTGTCTTCTGATTCAGGAGGTTGTTACAACGGTCTCAGTGGATTTTTCAATCTCTTGATGGAAATCAATGGGGTAAATCACATGAGAGAAAGAATTCAGTAAAAGAAGTGAAGCATGATTGTTGTCTTATGCATGTGTTAGAAGATCCATTTGCAGTTTTGCTAGAAACAATAAATAGTCCTAATATTTTTGAAATTCTAAGATTCAAATTCATATATAACTTCTCGAATGGATTATTAGTAGACAGTCTTTGGATAAAGAGTGTGTGAAGTAAACAAGCAGTGGATAAAATGTTGTCATGGCTCCATTGGAATTTTGATTTCATTTGATTGGCAATACATTTGAGTAGATAGGGTAGGTAGGTGCAAATAAGCTTGTAGATCAAGCATTTTCAAGTTTAGATTTCCAAATAAAGTATTCAATTAGATTTTAGCAGTATATCCATCATTTAGTCTCTGGGTTAGGGTATTATACACATCTGTTGCAAGAGAATCCCCAATGGATAAGGCACGGAGTCTACTGTTATTTGCTACCTCATAGGGAGGATAGCATCCCTAGTTGGAGCCCATGTTATCACTATAAATTTTTTCATATAGAGTCTAAGTCTTGGGACTTAGCAGGAGGCTAAATCAGTATAGAGGAGCAATAGACTATTGGACGGGGCCACATCTAGCAGACGGGGTTAAATATAGTGGAAAGGTGAAGTTGACGGGACTTGGCGGGTCATGGATCATGGACGCCGCAGATCAACGATCGTGGAGCATATCGGACAAAGAACTAGCGCGAGGGTTAATCTTTTGAAAGTGGGACGATAGGAATACCATGGTTTCACCACAAGGCCACATGGTGCCACTGTATGTATATCAGGGGGGAAAGTGGTTGGGCTCGAAACCGCTCAATTTCACCCCGATATCACATGTCAAGATATCATTGAATGCATCAAATCCGAGGATCGTATGTGGAAAGAGAAAGCTGACAGCCAGTCAAATCACCTCAGGACACTTGTTTGGGTACTTTTCGTCTGTGCGATGTGGGGTGAACGCTGCCAAAAAACTGATTCGAAGGCTCATCATTTGAAATCAATGGATGAACATGATAAGTCGTTATCCATGCAAGGACCTTCGTCAGTAACCCATGATTAGCACTCAATGAAGACTGTCATTCAAAACATGGGTGATATTGCTCTGTTATTGGTGATTAATGTTTTATTCCAGAATAGGGTAACCACGAATCAAATCGTTCGTCTAATTCTTGTACAACTAAGGGAGGTAAGATCATTATTCTGGGAAAACCAAAGGAAATGGAGAAGACAGATCCAACAGCCTTTAGAGAACCGGGATATTCAAATAATCTGACAAAATTGTCGATAAAGAAGAAAGAAAATCTTGTTGCACGAATACTGGCAACGAAATTTCACACAGACCCTACAGATGAGTCGGGGTCATGTGAAGGATTTAGACTAAATCCTATCATGAAGGATTTAATTATCAATGGGTAAGAAGACAGACATCACCTGCAAGCTGGTAAGGGTAAAAGGAGCAAGCGACGAAAGATAGAGGTTAAAGCTGAAGTGGTTGAAAGTATTGGAGAAAAACAGCTTGATTGGCTTGACACTTTAAGGGAGGAGATTGCAAACATGAAATAATTGGCAAGCTAAATTAATCATCTTTCAAGAAATTTTTTGATGATGCAGACAAGTGGCATTCGGGGTAAAATATTGAATATGTCAATTTTTTATTATAACGTCCCCTAGAAAATAGGAGTGCAGTTGTTGTACGTTTGTTAAGCCCTAAATAGTGGATCATTACCCCTTAATTGGGGCATA